>NJEV01000685.1:0-13422 GCA_002591385.1 Cordyceps sp. RAO-2017
AAAAAAAAAAAGAAAAAGCAACAGGCAGCGAAAAAAAAAAAAAAAAGGGGGGGTGTATGAAGAGAGAAGGAGGTGGAGGAGGATGAGCCGCAAGTAAATCACATGGAAGGCGGGGGGGGTTTTGGTTGGTGTGTGGTGAGGCGCTGGTGAGAAGTTGGCGGTGGGCGCTGGCGATTGGCGGGCGGGACGACGGAAAACTTAGTAGCAGCCTCCACGAAGCTGTCGTCACTCGTGCTCTGGAAAATCCCCAGCTGTTGCGTCATGGCTGCGATTTGCACCGACGGGCCATGAAGAGAGGAATGATCGGCGCGGAGGCGTTAGCCGGGATGAAGATCTGTGTGCCGTCTTGGCCGCAGCCATCGCGAGCCTGTCTGGTGTCTGGATGGCCTCGGGCACGGTGCTCATCATCCACGTCCGTCTACGAAATCACACAGAGTTTCATGTGCGTTAAAAAAAAACGACAATAAAAAAGAGATTTCAATCTTCGATCCGTGTCGCGCCACCAGCTTTTCCGTGAAAAAATACCACTCGTCCTTCTATAGCCATCAAACAATCCAAACTTATGAATGGCACCAGTCCGGCTCGGCATGTCAACCCCAAGCACTTTACAGACACGCAAAACGTCACCTAGGCACGACAGGCAGCAGAACAAAATCCGCCAGAGGCAGTTCAAGACTCGTCCTTCTCATTCGTCCTCGAAATCGCGCTCACGCGCTTCTGGAACCGCAGCCAGACAAAGTATAGGGTAAAGGTCAGGGCAGTAAGGGGTATCGTGATGGCCCAGTACAGACCAAACTGCGGGGACGGCTTGACCCCTATCCGGCTTGACTGATGGTCCACGCCGGCCCACTCGAAACAGGGAGTCGAGAACAGGGCGGAGATGAAGCTTCCCGGCAGGAAGAGCATGGTCACGACCGCTAGCGTCTTCATCGACGACGCGTCGCGGTAGCTGAAGTAGGCCACCTCGTGCGTGAAGCGCGATAGCTTCAGGTGGCTCAGGCTGTCCCTCTGCGCGATGATGCTGAAGAGCTGTGAGCCGTCAGCATCCATGGCCACCCATATATGACATCCAGGTCGTGTCTGGGGCCAGAGTGCGCGCAGACTCACCGCCTCCGTCTGCACCTGAACCCTCTTCAAGACATACTCGGTGTCCAGTAGCTGGTCTTTCCGTCGTTCCTGCAGCACCCCCACGTGGCATCGGAGGACGTCTGCCCCGTCCGAGCGTGGCCGAAGTATCACGTCGGGCCTCTGCGTCTGCGATCGGCTTCGTTGCCCGTCCTCGTCCATCGTCTTGAGCATCCAGTCCAACAGTCTCTCCAGCGTCTGCGCCTTCCTGACCGTGCTCGATAGCTTGGCCGCGCTCCCGCTCGTCTGCTCGGACAGCTCTCCCAGATCCTGCGTCGCCGCCTCTTCGGCGTGCCTGCTCGCGAAGTTGTGGTGGCCGGTCCGCTTCTCGACTCTGCGCAGTTGCTCCTTGATTTGGTTGTTGGACAGGTCAATCTGCATGCCGAGCACGAGGCTGATCAACAGGGACGGAAACATGGGATTTTTGCATGTGCTGATATCCCATTGCATGTCTAGACTCTTCTTGAGTGCCCGCTTCTCCTCGTCCTGGGCGAAGACGACGCATTGCGTTACGGACCCGAGGCCGGCGCCCTTTCGTCGGCTGTGAGACCAAAGCGCCGCGAGCTTGGGGACGTAGCAGAAGGAGTACGCTCGCTGATCGACGCCCGGATCGGAGACGCGCGGAGGAAACGCCGTCGCGCCCGAGACAAGAGAGCGCGAATACCCGTATGCCAGCTTGAGGTCGAGGCTGTCGAGGAGCAAGTCTCTGGCAGCACCGGACAGGCGGATAGCCTTGTGCTGCGCATCGACGTCTACCCAGACGAAGCGTAGCATCAGCGACTGTACCTGCTCTTCCGACTGTCTTGAGCGCTGCGCTAGCCAGCGGCCTATGCCGCCCGAGTCCACGATGCCATGCTCGACGTAGATACGGCCGGACGCCTCGTCGAGCCACAGCTCGGTTTCTTCCACCGAGGTGTCACCGGAGCAGTCGCTTTCCCATAGGCTCAAGAGGCTCAAGTTTCTGTATATGTCCTCCATGGGGAAGTGTCACGGTCGCTTCAAAAGGCCAGAGACAGGCAGCGCACTCAGTCATCAGAAAGGGGCGATCGAATAGTTTTGGGCGGTTCGCTTCAAGGCCAAGTGCCCGCCCACAGGCTTGCCTTGAAGTGCCCTTCTCATCCACAGGAATCTCGTGCGTGATGACGGGATGCAGCTGAGACGGGGGTCCATGAACGACGTGCATAAGCGCCGACATGTTTGTCCCAATCTTTCAGTGTCCAACCTTTCAAGGCGCCCTATCATTGCCGCGCCTTTCGAGGCGCCAAGGGGGAGATTCGATCCGGCTGGCAAAGATGGCTCGCTTTATCCGGCTCGCCTGCGAGGCTGCTAGGCACGGCCCGCGGGGCTGTCGATTCCCGACTTGGCCTCGCCGCTGCGAGAGCCGTTGTTTCCAGACAGGGTTTGTCGATCATTGCCGCCGCTGCCATTCTTACCGGTGACGGATGCAGTCTCATGTAGGTGAGGCTGAAGGTGAGGGTGAAGACCAGGTCGAGGCTATGCTTCGGTGAAGGCCGCCTTCGGAGCTACGTGTCTGTACCCATTGCCAGTTATGCCGCTGAGCCCCGGTTTCCGGCGGTCTGAGGCCGCCATGTCGGAAGGCAACTGCGACCACGGCCACTGACGTGCGGACTTCTTCTGTTACGGCGCGAGGCCCCTTCAGGCAGAAATGAGTGATGCCTGAGGTGTAACTTGTAAGCGTCCGACTTGGCCTCAGGATGGCCTCACTGATCTATCGCCAGACAACGTCGTGTTGAGGGTGCATTCCAGCCTGAGCCAGCCGAGGAACAGGAACGTGAAAAACCCGTCGGCTGTCTTGGTGGGCCTGTCTATGTCTAAGTTATCCACGTGTCCCTCCGGAATACCCACTCCACGAACCCCGAGAAATTGTCCCCGACCTCGAATCCGCATTCTTCATGCGATGGAGAGCCGCTGGAGCTGCAGCGGCGAATGCCGAGCTGGACCCCCAGTCCGCTAACCGATGATACATAAGCCTCCGATGTTGATGGCCAGCCAATCCGATGGGTCGACCCCATGGACACTGCCTTGGAAGGATGCCAACATCAGGGCATCTCGGCCAGGTTTCGACTCCATCCCTCTCCCACTGATGTCGGAACAAGGGCGGTCGGTGCAACCAGACATGTACGTCATTTTCTAACCGGACCGCTCTCGACTCGTCGACCTTGTCCTGGCATGCTTCAACATCTGCCACGCCATCGAAGCGCCCATCCCCTCAGATCGCTGCCTCTCCGCCTCGACCCGCCTCGACCACGCTGTCCCTCGGGATGGAGCCCTTGATAAAGCTCAAGCGCCGGTCCACCGGCCTGTTCAACCAAGTCCAACAGAGCCTCCCCTCACTGCCACGCTTCCACACGCATTCGCGCCTCCACCAGGATGTCATCAAGGGCACCTGGGAGCCCATCGACGTACCGTTCCTGCCGCGATCCTTGCACTCACTCGACGTCGTTGCCGGCTCCGCGTACATCTTTGGAGGCGAGATCAACCCCCGCGAACCCGTCGACAATGACATGCACATCGTCCGGCTACCCTTCAGCGGTGCCAGCGCCGATTATTACAAGATCGAGGCAAAGGCAGCCCTGCCAGAGTCGCTGGAGTCACGAGACGAAAGCCCGGGGGAGGAGACGGGTCAACGAGATTTGGACGACGTACCGCTCGAGGGCGATGCGCTGGATAAGGGTAAGGGGCCAGCAGCAGCCGAGGAGGAGCTGCCTGAGCTCGGACACGTACCATGTGCCCGTGTCGGCCACGCAACCGCCGTCATCGGCTCACGCATATTCTTGTTCGGCGGTCGCGGCGGACGGGACATGGCGCCTCTGGACGAGGCAGGCCGCGTCTGGGTCTTCGACACGCGTTCTTGTACTTGGTCGCACCTCGATCCCGTCTCGGCCGTCAGTGGCGACGCCGTCATTCCTCATCCGGAACCTCGCAGCTATCACTGCGCAACCGCAATAGACCTTCCCCGCGACTTCGCCCGGCCGCGCCCTCGCAAGCCGCAGACTTGGCGGCAGTGGGCGGTCGGAGACTCGGCCCGGACCGGCATCCCCCAGAACCCCATCGTCGGCAACGTCGCCGAAGACGCCGTCGACCACGAGTCGGAAGGTTACGGAACCTTTTTCATTCACGCAGGATGCCTTGCCAGCGGGGACCGCACCAGCGAGCTCTGGGCCTTTGACATCAACTCTCGCACCTGGACAGAGCTCCCGGCCGCTCCCGGCCCGTGCCGTGAGGGGACTGCCATATGCGTCAGCAAGAGCCGACTCTTCCGCTTCGGCGGCTACGACGGCGCGCAAGAACTCGGCGGCCAGATCGACTTCCTTCCTCTCGAGCTCGAGATGTTCGACGACCGCACGACCAAGGGAGAAGTCTCCGTCTACGCCCGCCCCGGCGGATGGAAGACGATCGTCGCCGACGACCAAAACGCCTCGTCCACCGACATCCCTGCCGAGGCCTCGCAGGACTGGCCCGCCCCGCGCAGCTTCGGCTCCATGCAGGCGCTCACCCTCGGCGGCGGCCGCGAGTACCTCGTCCTCATCATGGGCGAGCGCGTCCCAAGCCCCGAGGGCCACGACGGCGCCGGCATCTTCCTCAACGATGTCTGGGTCTTCCAGGTCCCGCCGCTGGGCATGACAACGGCCAGCTTCAAGGACGCCATGCTGCAGGCCGTGGGCAGGAAGACGGGCGAAGGCAGGTGGACCAAGGTATCGACGGCGCCCTACGACGACGCGACGGACGGTGAGCCGACCTCGAGGGGGTGGCTGGCGAGCGCGCCCCTGGGCGACGTCGACGAGGGCGGGCTTGTGATTTGGGGCGGACTCGGAGAAGACAACAACCGCATCGGCGACGGCTGGATCCTTAGGCTCAGGACGTGATGTCCTGCCGCTTTTGTCCCCCCATGAAGCGGAAAGCGAAATGGACGATTGAATAATGAGGCGAAATGGAATTTGGGATCATGCTATGTCTTTTTTTATTTCCTTATGTCTGTTCCACTCCTTTCCCCCCGAGTCTACTTATCCGGCCTGTGCTTGGATATTCTGTGCACACCCGACAAGACGGGCATCACTCACGGACAGAGGGGGTGGAAGCCATGGATGGAGCGCCTCCTCGGCTTGGCAATTTCGTCTTTACCGTTTGGTATTTTTCTTGCAACGCAGTCGCCCCACGCTATCTTATGTACAATGAAGCATCGCCCATGACCAAGCAGCTCGGCAGTCGATGCCCCTCTAGCTGTCGCCCGCATACAAGTCTCATTCCGCCGCTGCCGTCGCGTTTCTTTTATCCGTAGAACCAGAGTCGAGAGGTAAGGAGGAGGGGGGGGGGGGGGGGGGGGGGGAGGGGAGAGAGGCGGAGAAGATAGATGGAATGTAGGAAGGGGGGAAGTAGTCGGAGAGTGCTGTGAAAGAAATGGGGCCGTTCTACAGGTCCGGCCTCGTCTTCTCGGTGCCCCACGGCTCCTCCAGCAGATTCGTCTGGCCCTTGCTGTTCTCGCACGTCTGCCTGCCGCTGAGGGGGCCCGGGCCGGGGATCTTGGCGGAGGAGGCGCCGGCGGCGTCGGCGCTGGCCTTGAGGGCCTTGAGGAGCTCGACAACGGAGTCGGGCGTCAGGTCCTCGTAGTATTCGTCGTTGATCTGGATCATGGGGGCGTTGACGCAGGCGCCGAGGCACTCGACTTCGATGAAGGTGAAGAGGCCGTCGGGCGTCGTCTCGCCCTGCTTGATGCCGAGGTGGGAGCGGATGGCCTTGACGATGGCGTCGGAGCCGCAGCCGCCCAGCTGGCAGGGAGTCTTTGCGAATCGAAAAGAAACAAGTCAGCCGTGTGCTGTCCGAGACATGCGAACTTGCTCAAAACGTGGACATTTTCCCTTGACGAAGCAGGAGGCGGCGGCCACGGTGAAGGAGGAGCCTATCGTCGGCGAACTCGAGCAGAGAGCGAGGGCAGGACGCGCGCGCGCACAAAGAGGGGGGATGTGAGGGAGACGTACCGTCGTGCACGCCTGGACGAAGAACTTGCCGACGGGGCTCCGGTTGTACATGGTGTAGAAGGTGGCGACCTCGTAGACGCGCATCGGCGGCATCTCGAGCAGGCGGGCGACCTCGTTCATGACGCTGATGCTGGTGAAGCCGTGCTGGCGCTGGCCGAGGTCGAGGATGGGCATGACGGCAGCCTTCTTGTACTGCGGCGGGTACCGCTTCAGGATCTCGGCGATGATCTTTTCGTTCTGCTCGTTGAACTTGAACGGGATGTCCGGGTTGTTGTCGGCCGAGTTGCGGTGCTGCGCGAGGAAGACGGCAGATGGTTGATCAGCCACGGCCATTGCACCACATCTATGTCTTCTCGGCGGCGACTGCCACGCCAACTCTGATGCAGCGCTCGTCCTGCTCTACCATCCGACGAGGGGCGAGAGGCAGAGAGAGGCGGCCGAGGCTGACTTACCACCTGGAGGGCGTCGCTCGGCCGGCGGGCAGAGACGGCCAGGGCGCGCATCTGGCTCTGGGGACGGGCGCCGACCCGCGAGGAAGCGCGCAGGCCGGCGCGGGCGAGGGAGGACAAGAGCGAGCTCGCCATTGTCGGTGAAGGGGGCCGAGGGGAGGCGAGGGGGAAGCGTCAATGGCTGTGTTCGTGGGCCAGAGGAGCTTCGTCTCGGGCGGTGGCGGAGGAGAGCTTGAAGAGGTCGATGGTTGCTTGCTTGCAAAATGGATGACGCTGATTGGCCTGACCGGCGAGACTTCGGATAAGAGCGGCATTGATCGATATACCAGTGTATCTCTGAGTAGGTACATGGGGATGGAGCCGGGATACGCTAGAGTTTCAGTACCGGTACCTGGCACTACTTCTTCCGGGGCGCTCCTAAATCGAAAGCCGTGATGACCTCAGATCGTATCGCCAACCGCCCGATCCCAAGAATCATGAATCAACCAACCGCCTAGTCGAGCACTAGGGCGAGGTGACGCCGACTCCCAGCTCTTAAAAGCACCGGCGTCGTCGACTTGTCGAAATCTCATCCATGTCTATTGGATCTCCTCATCGCCACTGGACAAGTGCAATCCTCGGTTTCCTGCAAACAGCCTCTCGCTGGGGGTCGGGACAGCAAATGAAGACAACCGGGCTCTCAAGGAGGCACTTCACACATGCTCCTGCAGTCATGGAAGTCATTTCTTCATTTCTCTTAGGAGCGTCGCTCACTGACACAGCTTGAGATGCTCATGCTCGAGCGCTCTGCTCTCTCCACCCCAATATGCCCCCCGGGACACCGGGATCCGACATCAACCCTCGCACGTATGACGCGTCTTCCCTTGGAATTCGTGGCTACATCGCGTACACGAAACCTCTCTGCTTGTCTGCATCGCTGTCGCTTCGATGCCTCCGCGTCTCTCCCGCTCTCAATCACCTGCGCGTCACAGCTTTTCATCTGGCAGATTTGCTCCTCGCCCCGCGAGACACCCACTCACCATTTACATGAAAACGCACTCCCGCAGAGGATGCGACTCGTTCTTACACTAATCCCATTCGCTTGACCTCAGCGTCGTCCAGCCTCGATGCAGCCTGCTCACGAGCTCCAAGCCGGCAGCATAGAGGAAGACAAGCCCGCTGATTGGGCCAAATATCATCATGGGAAGGATGGAGACGGCGAAGTGGCCTGCTGCGGTAAGCTGGAGTCCCCCGGGATGGGATTTGGGGAAGAAGGGGGGGCTACTGACCGAAAAATAGTGGTCGACGGGTGATGGTCTCCCAGAACTCGCGCGACACGAGCAAGTCGCGTGCCCCGTGCCATTCCCAGGGGCCCTGCAGCCGGAACTTGGTGTTGAAGTGCGCCCCGAACGCCCAGATGATGACGAGTTTCCAGGCTTGGAGGCTACAGTCGACGAGCCGCAAGACGTCCGTGACGCCCGGGGCCGAGCCCAGGTCCAGCGCGAGCTGGTACGTGTAGCTCTCGTGGTCGACGCCGTAGCTTATCCTGGAAGCCGGCGGGTGAAGGAGGCGATAGTGCGCCTCGTCTTCCGGCACGAGAGCTCGTGGAATCCGGCGGGGGGCAAGCAGGTTCACAATCCACAGCTGGGCTTGCATCTCGGCCAGGGGCGGGATGGCGCCGAAGGACGGCCTGATGAAGCCGATGAAGCCGACCGTCGGCTCGTCACGCTTCCATATTCCACGCACGTCGGCATCGCTCGCCACCGGATACGCTCTATCCTTCGGGCTCCGGCAAGGTTGAAAGAAGGCAAAGCTTTGCTTGTAACCGGTGCAGAGAACGACGACATCGGGCTTGATCCTCTCCTTGCTCATCCGCTCGAACTCGGGCCGTCCGTTGTTTCGGAAACGTACGAAGCCCTTGCCGTCTATTGCTTCCGGCCACGGCGCCAGGTCGATCTGCTTGCCCTCGGTGTCCAAGACGGGCCGTTGGACGAGCGCTGATCGCAAGGCGTATAGCCACAGGCCCCATCCGGGATGCTTTGGGCGATACGGCAGGCTGATGTACGGGCCGATCTTATCCGACTTGTTGAAGAAGACTGCCCGAGGTGAGTGTCTGACCTCCCACGTTTTGTGGAACGTGGCCGACCTACTCTTGGATGGATGGTGGCGTTCGTGGCCGACGCCCCCGATCCATTGATCCATGCCCATCGTGGAGCCGGCAGACACCCACAACAACGCTTTGATGTACCAGTTATAATAGTCCCACAGCAGCATGGATTCGCGGAGAAGGGGGTGGACATATGTGGTGTCGAACAGGTTCGCCCGGCTCACGTCGATCGGGATACCCGCCTCCTTGCTGCTCGGCTTCCTCCCCAAGACCGGCAACAGGACAGGTCCGGGGTTCCGCTGACACCCGAAGGCCGGACGTCAGCTCCCGGCCCGTGGGCGGAGGTAGAGGGCGGTTGAGGGCACACGAACCTTGGGCGCCAGGTGGAAGCCATCCCTATGGCACATGACGACACGTCTGGTCGGCGATGTGACGGCCAGATACGCCACGTCCGCAGCCGTCTCGCCACTTCCAACCACCATGACCGTTTTGTCGACTCCGAACTGCTTGCGTCGCTTGAACAGCGAAGAGTGGAAGACGAGCGGCACGTTTTCGATGCCGCTGATGTGGGGGATGTTGGGCTCGACATGCAGGCCCGAGCACACCGCAACAGCGTCACACTCCCACTCGGACTGTCCGTGGCCGCTGCCAGTCGCATATGTGACGACGTGCCCACCTCCTTGTCTTCGAGTCACGGCCAGCACCCTGGTGACGAGAAGGATGCGAGGCCACAGCTTGAAGTGTGTGCAGTATTCTCCAAGGTACTGAACATATTGCTCTGGGGCGAGGAAATCCTCGCAGCCGCCGTGTCTGAAGTCCGAGAAGGTCGTCAGCTGCTTCGAGGATACAAGCTGATGTCGTTGTCAGTCCAGCATGTCTCTCGGCTCAACTCCTTTCCTGCCGACTTGCCTCTGCGTCCTCGTACACACGAGAGATGAAGGCCCCGCCGATGTGATGCTGGAGTTCGAAGAGCCGAGCGTCGACGGGCTCACATTGGAGACTTGCGTGGGCTGACAACAGGTACTTGAGCGTCACGATACCAGACGGGCCTCCTCCGATCACTGCGACTCTCATCGTGAGGGCTCGTTCACGGGCTCGTCCAGGTTCGCAGATGATGAGACCGGGAAGGGGCGTTGCGTGGGTAGGGAGAGGCGAACGGAAAGATTAAGAGACCTCGTTGGCAAGCCCCGTCTCTCCTTTTTGACCGGACGCCACGAAGCTGTGAAGTCTGACAGGGCCATCGGATTCACAAAAGACTCGCCCAGTCGAAGCGTTTGCGTCGACATGGGCAATCCAAGTGTCAGATCCGTTCCACCCAAAGGGGTCAATGCTCCTCATTGACCCGATGACATGGATGCTCTGCACCAACCCCGGATCGGGCGTCCAAGGAGGCAGGCGAGCGCTGCGAGCTTCCATGTTCTTTCGCGAGGGTATGAGCCGTGGCATTGTGGGACGAGGTCACGAGGGAAGGATACATCATACGCAGGACAACCGGTTGCGGGCGGCGACGGGAGGAGGCCGCCGACTTCCTCAGCTACCTGGACATGGACGGACGCAACGAGGACGCCGGACAACACAAGCTGAGGGAATAATCAGGGACATCTCCTGGCTCTTGCGCTCGGTGGCGGCACCCCTCATCCACCGATTTGGTCCCCCTCCCCGAGTCTTGACCGTTGCTCGGCTCTGCGGTCCAGGATTTTCTTTTTTCTCACAGCTCCCTATGTGTCTTTCGAAGCTTCAATGTTGGTCTCTGCTCCGGAGGGAGGTCCGGGCTCGGAAGCCAGGCCTGTTGGGACGCCGCCGGCCTGAGGTCGACAGTCGGACTTTGAGGTTATATATTAAGATGGGTCATGAGGCGCGCACCGCGGACGAGATGGGCGCGCACCACGAGCCAACGTACGGCTACCCGGGCACCAGAAAGCATTCAGGCGAGCACGGGCTCCGAAAGCAGGCCAGGGGGTCAGGTGAAGAATCCCGAGATAGCACCAGCCTGCGCCCCCGGCCGAGCAGGGCTGAGATGATGATGCCTGTCGACACACCTTTCCGGCGCAGCCGATTTGAATGTTGGCCCGAGACGGTGCAACCAACAGGTCGACGACGACGGGCCAGGATCCCATCTCGAATGAATTTCAATAGGGCTATCGCCACGTTACCCGTAAGCCAAGGTCCACATGCAGCCCGACTCGACCGACCGGGATACATTTTCGGAGACGTTTGATTGCTCGACTGAGCAGCACACAGCTGGCTAGCCCGGGCTAGTGACACCCTCCGCAACGGCCTGCAGGGACAGGAGGCCAGCCGAGTCCTCCCTTGGACTCTGCCGCATACTCACGTGCAACACAGAGGCTACCCTAAACGATTGTCAGCTACATACATGGCCTTCGGCTGCCTCGCCCAGGCCGCGTGGGGACTTGCGCTCGTTGGTTGGCGGACACATTTGAACTTACATACATGGACTGTTGACCCAAGTCGGCCGTGGTTGACTCGGTCTGTCATAGACTGACAGGTTACAACCGTAGATGAAGCTGCCTCGCCCCCCCGGTCGTCGAGACCGAGAGCAGTAATCACAACTTGAACCAGACTGGACTTTGGAGTTTGCGGCAAATCCGTACGTCAACACTACGGGATCGCCAAGCACGTGAAGGCCTGAACCTGATGAGCCTGAGCCACAGCCCGGTTGCGCCCCCCCCTCCCCCCCCCCCTCTCTTGTGCGACGTACGACGGATAGTACGTGTCTTGGGCAGGTCTACATGTTCCGGCAAAAGACCAGCACCGACAGCGGCGAACCCATCGGGACGGGGGCCGACATGGCGTTCCTGAAAGGTCACATCTCGTCTTCTGACTTTTCATCGCATCTCAAAGCTCGAGGTATTCGGCCAGCCGGGCTGCCGGGGTGAATTGCTAGCCCAGGCTGGAGGGGATCGGCCCGCCTGTTTTAGACAGGGAAACCGGACACTGAAACAGAGGCCATGGAGTAGTGGGGGGTGAAGGAAAGCCAGACAGCTGTTCGCGCCGGAAAGCGAGCAAGAGATCGGATGGATAGGCGACAAGACGCAGTTGACGGTCGGCAAGGCGATCATGGAGTTTCGTCCTGACACGGCAGTTGCAACCGGCTCGCGTGGCGAGTGACTCGTCCTATCCTATCGTCAACACCGCGGCCTCCATCGTCGTCGACGTCGAAAGGCATGCCCATAAGGAAATCACATGGTTTCTTCTCGCGCAGCGGACTCGAGCGCTACGCCGTGGCCAGTGAGTCAGGCCGTCCCCGACGCCATGGAGAGCACAAGCATGGTATGCAGATTGTGAGAGACGGCGCCGTCGAAGAAAGCATGCTTGACGGACGTGTCGAGAGTCGGTTGCTTTAGCTCCCGTCAGTTGTCAAGCCGGCCGAGGTGAGGAATTGGGCGAGGGCAATTCCTGCGCCCTGGTCCAATCGGCTGTTGAGGTATGTGAGAGAAGGTGAGACCCGGGCCAGGCGAGCAGGACGTCCGGCTGGTACGCATAGGAGTCTCAGCCTCCCTTCTCGAAACTAGAGGGCGAGATATGCGGCGATAGCCCGACCGATTCCTGGCAAACAACACTATGCTCGGGGCATAGGGCGAGAGAGAGAGCACAGAGAGCAAGCGGCATGGGAGCCGGGACGACGGTGCTGGAGGTGGTTGACCTCGAGGAGACGAAGACGTGGCCGGAGAGGGCTGGTTCGAGTCGAGAAGCGAAAGTCGACTATATAAAGCCGAGGTGCTTCTGCCGTCAAACTATCCTGGCTCCTCATCCCAATCAACAGCTTCTCTCTCAATTCACTCTCTGCAAGCTTCTCCAGTCCGCTCCAGGCCTCTCGTCGCACCGCTCGAAGCACTTCTTCACAGCACCAGCTCTCTTTTCAAGATGAAGGCCACGTTCTCCGCCGCTCTCCTCCTCGCCGCCCTCGCTCAGGCCAACGAGCAGCAGGCGCAGGCCCCGCAGGCCGCCCAGGTGCCTCAGGTGCCCCAGGCTCCCCAGGCTCCCCAGGCTCCTCAGGCTCCTCAGGCTCCTCAGGCTCCCCAGGTGCCTCAGGCCGGTTACGGCGGCGGCTATGGCGGCGGCGACTATGAGGGCGGACGCGAGGAGGGCGGCTACGAGGGCGGACGCGAGGAGGGCGGCCGCGAGGGCGGCATCGGCGGCGGTCGCGGCGGCATCGGTGGTGGCCGCGGCGGCATCGGCGGCGGCATCGGCGGCGGCGAGGGCGGCTACCACGGCATCGACCCCAACAACAGGGGCCCGATTCCGGAGGGCGTCAAGAAGCTGGGCAAGGACATCGCGCGCTTCGCCGGCTGCTTCCTGGAGCGCTCGTGGCGCGAGGCGCGGCACATCGACTGCGGCGCCTGCCACAAGGACAACTATGAGGAGGAGACCATCGTGACCTGCGTCTGCTCTAACCAGGACAAGCTGGCCCACCTGATCCGCCGCAACTTCAACGTCTGCGTCGACAGCCGCGTCGCCTTCAGCGGCGTCGTCCGCGAGATCGGAGCCGGTGAGCCTTCTCTTACTTTCCCTCACCCCGATGGTGAAGAAACTTGGCTAACGAGCAATCGCTCTCCCAGACATCGGTGGCCTTGGCCTCAGCGCCCTGTGCGGCGCTTACGAGGGCGGACGCTACCACGGAGGCCGCGGCGGCCACCTCGGCGGCGGCCACATTGGCGGTGGTGGTGTCGGCATCGGTGGAGGCCACGGCGGCATCGGCGGCGGCAAGGGCGGCCTCGGCGGCGGCCACGGCGGCATCGGCGGC
>NJEV01000686.1:0-14124 GCA_002591385.1 Cordyceps sp. RAO-2017
CGGACCGCAGTGAGCGCAGGGCCCAGCGCAACGGCGAGAGGAGGGAAGACAGGAAGAGGGACCGGCACGAGAGTCGCGACCACGCGAGACCGCACCGGTCCCGCGGCCCCGAGGAGCCGGAGCGGAGCGAGAAGGATTCGAAGCGCCGCGACCGCGAGGCCGACGGCGACAAGGAGCGCCGCAAGTCCAAGCGCGACTCGTCTTCCTCGACCAAGCACTCCGACGACAAGGACCGCAAACGATCCTCGCGCCACGACGACGAGCGCGCCCTGCGCAAGAGGCGCGACGCCCCTGCCGACGCGCCCTCCCAAGTCTCAGTCCCAGAGTATCGGCGCGGACAAGTCGAGGTGGAGCTGGGGCCCGACAGCCGCCGCCACAGGGACGGCCGCAGCTATGAGGCACGAGATGAGCAGCGGGGCGCTCCTGTCGGTACGGCGGCGGCGGCGGCGGCGGCGAGCTCTCGTCTCCCGACCGACCGTGTCCCCGTCGACCCCTTCCGGTACCAGGTGCACGACGACGATGCCTTCTCGGCGCCCGAACCTGCCCCGCCGCGCCCCTTGACGCCGACCGTCGTCACCGTCGACCGAGAGCCCAACTTCGACGACGTCAACTGGTCGCCGGCGACGTCGAAGCCGGAGCCGACGAGGCTGAGCCGCAAGGACTCCTTCGAGCTGGAGCGCATGGCCGAGGACCAGGAAACGGGACACCGCGGCGTTGCCCAGACGGAGCGCCGAGATGACCCTTCCGACGAGGTCCAGGAGGAGGCAAACCGGTTCTACCGCGAGGCCGCCCTCGCGCGGAAGATCGCCGAAGACCAGGTGCGCTCTCACGCGCACGAGCCCGACCGGTCCGTCGTCGACAGGTGGGACGAGCACGACGGCTCCGGTGATGTCGCCGTCGTCCCGCCCCCCGAGGCGCAAGGCAGGAGGCCGAGAAAGGCCAAGAGCCCCTACGCGGCCCCCGACGCGGATGTGCGGATCGACAACAAGATATACCCGCAGGACATTGATAGATTCCGCTCCGAGACGGGGCTGGACGCGCCCGTCTTCAAGTCGCGAGACCCGTCGTGCGAGCGAGACCGGCCGCTGCTCAACCTCGTCTTCCCCACGCCCGAGCCCAGTCGCCAGGCCACGCCCAGCCCCGAGCCGGCGGCGCGCGGGACGGAGGGCGGAGAGCACGTCGAGCCGGCCCACCCGCCCGAGCCCGCTTCCAGCGTGGTGAGCGCGTCCAGGGGCGAGGGGACGCGGCCCTCGACGCCCAAGTCCGTGACGTGGGGGGAGAACTCGACCAAGCGTTTCGAGGTCGAGAGCCCCGAGCCGCGCAGCGACGCCGAATACGTGCGCGACGTCGCCGGCTCCGAGGAGAGGCCACGGCCGCTGCTGAATCAAGCGAGCCAATGGGGCGCCATCGCGGCCGCCCTCGCCGGGAGCAGCACCGAGCCCGACAACGAACCGGGGGCGGAGGGATCCGACAAGTCGCTCCCGCCGTCCACAGTGCGCGCCGGGCCGGATGCCGTCATCTTGGCGGACGAGCCGGGTGCCGCCCCGCCGGTCCCCGGCCCCAAGCCGACCGGCCCGGGGTCGGGGCAGATGCCGGGCGGCTTCGCCGACGACCTGGAGTTCGCGGCGACTCTGGCCGCGGGGCTCAAGGACACCGGCTTCGACCCCAACATCGTCATCGACGACCCCGTCTATCACCGCCGCGACTCTCCTCCCGGCGAGAGCGGGCCGAACGGCGACGACTGGAACCGCAGGGCCTACTCGGACATCGTCGTGAACCTGTCCCGCGACGACGGCGGCGGCCCCGGCGAGAGGCCGGCCGTGTCGGAGCCCGGTTTCGTCATCGGCGAGGTCGAGACGCCCAAGGACGAGTCGGTCCAGACGTCGTCGGCCGCGAACGACGAGTGGGGCCAAGTGCCCGCCACCAAGGTGAGCAAGAAGGAGAGGCGGCGACTCGAAAAGCTCAGACGACAGTCGTCCGAGGCGTCTGGCCCGATCGCGACGGAGTCCTCCGAGACCACGGCCCTCGAGGACGCGGCCGACTCTACCCACGGGCTGAGCAAGAAGGAACAGCGCAAGCATGACAGGGACGCGAAGATCCAGGCTTGGCAGCATTACGACGACGAGCAGCCGCAATCGCGGGAGGTCGCCGAGGAGCCCGGCCAGGCGCCGCCGCCGCCCGATGCAGAGCCAGAGGCCGCCTGGGCTGAGACCGGCCGCAAGAAGTCCAAGAAACATCGAAAGAGCCGGGACTTCGACAACGACGACGCCGACGCGCAGTCCAAGGTGTCCGTCCCCACCGACGCCTTTGATGACCTGCAGGCGCTCAGGAGCGGGACGCGCGACGACGACGACTGGGAGGCTTTGAATCTCCCGTCGAAGAAGGAGTCCAAGAGGGACAAGGGCCGGGTCGACTCGCCGACGCGGTCGGCGGCGGCGTCCGAGGTGTCCGCCGCGAGCTCGAGCAAGCGGAGCAGTAAATCGAAGCGGAGGAGCATCGGCATCGACGACGACTTCGTGGACCCGGGCGACGACCCGCCGGGCCGCCGGAGACGGCACCCCATCGAGGACCGCGACGTGAGCTCGGTCGTGTCGGAACCTCGCTACGACGAGCGGAAGCGCGAGCGGCGAGAGGGCAGGCGATCCTCCCGGCACCGCGGCGACGACGACGACGACGCCAAGTCGGTCGCGTCCGCGCCGGGCTCTTCGCGCAAGGGCAAGGAGCCGGAAAAGCGGTCCAGCGGCCTCTTCTCCAGCATCTTCAAGTCGAGCGGCGGCGGCAAGGACGAGCAGCCCAAGAAGGAGTCTTTTTTAGATAATGCCGGCACCTCTGGCGCAGGTGTCGGCTTGGCGACCGTGGCCGCCGCTGCGACCGGCCCGGCTCCGCCCAATGCCACCGACGACGACGTCTCGGACGAGGAGCGCGACCTCGCCGAGCCCCACGCGACAAGACGCCGGGATCTCGACTTCCTGCTCGACCCGGAGATCGCCCCGCGCGCCTTCAAGCCGGCCATCGACCCCCAGTACGGCGACCTTCTCCCCCTGCCCCCCAGCGAGCCGGGCACGCCGCAGGAGGACCTCCCCGAGCAGCTGCCCGGCCTGCCGGACAGCCGCCCGGACACGCCGCCCGACGAGCGCAACCGACGGCGCGACTACCCCTCGACGCACCACCGCCGCCGCCGGAGCGCCCAGGAAACACCGGTCAAATCCCCGAGCACCACGGCCATCCCCATCTCCCTGAGGCTCGGCCAGAGGGGGACGCCGACGGCGCCGAGCCCCGGCCCCTTCAGGGCCCATGCCGCCGAGTCCCCGACGACGCAGCTCTCGGACGCGGCGGCCTCGAGACGGCAGGCCCGCCGCATATCATGGGACAACAGCCGCGAGATGATGCCGCTCTACCTACTCGAGCACTCGCGGAACTACTCGGCGGACAGCGTCCACCGACACACCGACCTGCCCGCGCTGCCGTCCAGCGGGCCTCCGTCGTCGCGCGAGTCGCCTGCGCCCGAGCCGCGGGGCGCGGACGACGACGCTGCCGACATCGTCGATCGCGGGCTCAGCGCCCGGGACCTCGCCGGCTCGGGGCTGCGGATCGACACCAGCGTCGCCCCGTCGGCCGTGGACCGCGACCTGGCCGGCTCTCAGGAGACGACGCCGAGGGCCGGATCGAGGCCGGACTTGCCGGGCCTGCCGGCGTCCGCACACGGCGGCGGGGCGCGAGACCACCGCCACGAGTACGTTGAGCCCGACCCCGTCGAATCCATGTCCAAGGACAGAAGCTCCTTCTTGCTCTACTCCGCGCCCTCCTCCGTCGAATCTGGAAAGACTGCTGACAGAGAGGGCGTCGCTCGAAGCCCCGGCGAGCCACCGTCGCCGACGGCGAGGCTGCGCGTCGTGGCGGCAACCGGGCCCACCGACAAGCTCGAAGACCTGACTTCGGCCGACGAGCACTTCTCCGACGCGCTCGAGGGGCAGTCGGAAGATGCGTTCGAGGAGGCCGTCGATCTGCCTGCCCTGGAGGCTCCCGAGGACCGCAGGCTGGACGAGCGGCCGGTCGCGGATGCCCCGGTCGCTGCTGCTGCTGCTGCTGCTGCTGCTGCTGCGTCGGAGACCGAGGAGGCCGAGCCCGACGAGTGGAAGTCTATGACGGCGAAAGAGAGAAAGAAGGCCAAGAAAGCCCGCAAGAACAGGGACGTGGCGGCGGCGGCGGCGGCAGCGGGCGCTACGGCCGCAGCAGTCGCATCCTGTCTTGCCGGGAGCCAGTCGACGAGCAATGCGGACAGCACCGCAAGTCAACCAGAAACGTCACACGGAGGCCTCACCCAGCCGAGAAAGGGGAAAAAGAGTAGGAAGAACAAGAGGAAGGGCTTCGACGAGGATGGCGACCCTGGAGAAACGACGACACAGCCGTGCGAGGACGCGTCCTCGGCGGTGCCGCCCCCAGAGGGTACCGGGGACGAGCTGTCCAAGGATGATGCGTCGAGCGCCGGACGCGAGGTCGTGCTTCCGGAGCTGAGCGACGAAGCGGCAGCCTTGCCCCATTCGTCGGACAAGGACATCGGGCAAGGTCCAGCACCAGGCGTCGTGGAGGGCGTTGAAGATGCCGGCGCGATCCTAGCCGGGGACGACGGCCCAGATATGGCTCACCCGTCGCACGCATCGGCAGATCACTGGGTACAGCCCAGCGAAAGCGTGGAAAGGCAGGAGGCGGCTGAGCCGGCCTCGGCGTTTGATGAGATGATTGACCCCAAGCCGGTCGGCGAGACTGGCGACGGCAGCCACGACGATGCCTCGCAGGATCCCACTCCCCGCCCCGTTGCTCCCGAGACGGAAGTGACGAAGAGCGAGCCGGAATCTGGCGGCCCAGCAGCCGTCGAGGCCGGCTCGGACGAAGTCTGGTCCTCGACTGCCGGCTCCAAGAAGGGCCGGAACAAGAAGAAGGCGAAGAAGCAGAGGAAGAAAGAGGAGGAGCCGGGAGGGCGGTCGAGGATGGCGGACGAAGAGCCTGAGGCTTCGGACAAGAGGTCTGCCGCGCCGTCGGACGTCGCGGCAGGGAAGGCTGATGGCTTGCCCCCCGTCTTGGACATGTCTGGCGAGATGGGAGAAGAGTCGGCTGAGGGGGTGGCTGAGGCCGTCGTTCCGGACGCAGCTGCTGTCGTCGACCTGACTCCCTTGGATGAGTCGCTCGACGCGGTCGGGGCCGTCCTTGACACGTCTGGTGAGATCAAAGCTGGCGAGATGGGAGAAGAGTCGGCTGAGGGGGTGACTGAGGCCGCCGTTCCGGACGCAGCTGCTGTCGTCGACCTGGCTCCCCTCGATGAGTCGCTCGACGCGGTCGGGGGCGATGTGGCAGAAACTGAAGCTACTGCGGATGATCGTGCTGCTGAGGGGTTGGCCGCTGCGGATGCAATCGGCGAGGTCGAGAAAGAAGCGCCTGTGGATGAGACAGCCGAGGCAGACCAGGAGGACCTGGCCAGGAAAGCGCCCGAAATCATCGCCAACGAAGCTGGCGATGGTGCGCTACTCGTGGACGACATGTCCGGTGCGGTGATGAAGGCTGAGGAGCCACATTTGGAGCCCGAAGTCGCGGGTGCCGACGAATCCCTCGATACATTGGCGCCAACGCAGGAGGCGCCGGAGGCGACGCAGGAAGAAGCGCTCACGAAAGAGCACGAAGCTCTCGCTCTTGCAGCGCAATCCGCGGCCAACGCTCTCGCTGATGACGTGGGTGCCACTCCCGCAGCTGCGGAGAGAGAGGTCACCGACACGAGGGATGGCACTGATGCCGAAGTGCAAGGCGTCGATCGGGAGCTGGCGGCTGAGCTGCAGGCCGAGGAAACCACAATCCCGGACCAAGATGAACCCGCGGCTTCTCTCGCTACCGGCGAGGTTGCGGAGGACGTGCCGGCGACTGCGGCCCCTGATGCTCCTGCTTCCCCCGTTGCCCCATCGGCGGTCGAGCCGGAGGAGGCGTGGACCGTGCCGACCAAGTCCAAGAAGGACAAGCGGAAGAAGAAGAAGAGAGGCCAAGGATTGGACGAGGCCCAGCCGGGTCAGGAGGATCCAGTTCCTCTATCAACCGCGGATGAGCCTTCGACTCAGACGACCGGAGAGTCCATGGACGCAGGAGCCCGAGGGCATGGGGAAGCCTCGACTGCAGAATCAACATCAGCCCCTCATGAGCCCGTGTCCGCACCGTCTGCCCGGGACAAGAAAAAGAAGAAGAAAGACAAGCGGAAAACTGTGCAGTGGGAGCCCCAAGAACCCGAAACTGCCCCCGAGGCCCGGCCGGAGAGCGTCGGTTCGCCGCCGCTCGACGTCGACGTCGCCGCCGACCCAGAGCTGCCCGCCGAGCAGGCGTCTGTCGAGTCGACGACCAGACAGACCGACTACTTCCCGTCAAGCTCGTCCCTCCACGCCCCGAGAGCCGAGGCAAAGGATCTCTCGGCAGATAGCGAGCCCCTCCCCACGGCCTCGTTTTTGCCGTCGGCCCCCGCTTATGCGTCCATGGCGTCGGTCGTGACGGCGGCACTGGAACACGAACGGTCGAAGCCGGGCGATGAGGCTGAGCAGCAGGAGTTTGGAGAGAAGACAGCTTCTGGTGTCCCTGAGATCACGCCGGCAGCCGAGGTCCCCGAAGAGGCCGGGAGCCGTGATGTCCAGCAGGACGCCAGCCCGCAAGGAGCTCTCGAGCCCGTCATCTCGGAACAACGGCCCTCTGAAAAGGATGACGTTCCCGTGCAAGGCACATCCGAAACCATTCCTTCTGAGCCCCCTCGCGCAGATGCATCAACTTCCGAAGTCGCCGAGTCGACAGACGCGACGGTTCTTCATGCCGATGAGGGGTTTACCGCGCCGAAGAAGAAAGGCAAGAAGGGCAAGAAGAGTGGTCGGGCCAGCATGTGGGAAGCGCGAAAAGAGGAGGCCGTTCCGAAGCCGGACCCCGAGCCTGCAATGCCCACGGAAGACAACGCCGCCGCCGCAGAGAAGCGAGGACTGGATGGCATTGCGGAGACGGTCGACCAGGCTTCCCTGGACGCGCCGCCCGACGACCCGGCCTCCATCGCCCACTCGGCGGATGCGCGGAGCGAGGCGGCGCCAGGAGGCATCGAGTCACCCGAGCTCGAACCCGCCGACCGCACCACGGAGTCGCAGCCGATTGTCGAAGCAGCGCCTCAAGACCAAGAGCCCCCCGCGTTCGAGGAGGAAGCCATAAGCACCGAAGGCCCCTCCGTCAGCGCGACAACCGACCAGTCGGGCGAGGTTTCCACCGCGACAGAAGAGTGGCCGCAGCCGATGGGCAAGAAGGGCGGCAAGAACAAGAAGAAGAAGCGCCACAGCTTCCCCGCCGTCCCCGCGCCCATCGTCGAAACCCCAGAAGCTGCGGACACGACAGATGCCATGGCCGATCTGGACACCGATTTCGGACTGCCGAAGAGTGGGAAAAAGAACAAGAAGAAGCAGAAACCCGCTTCGTGGGAGGCTGTCCCTGCAGATGCACCGCCGAGTCCCGATGTGGAGTCGCGCCAGCCGCCGGAAGCGCCTAACGAGCCATTGGATGGTGAATCTGTCTTGGAGCCGGAGGCACAGCCCGTTCCGTCTGGCGGTGACGCGCAGCGGGCCCCGGAAGAGGGCGAGCAGAGCAGGGCCGGCGCTGATGTCGAGCAAGGGGCCGGTCAGCCCAAGGACGAAGCGGAACCTGGACCGGTCCCGGAACCGTTGACTGTCGACGCAACTCCCCTGCCAGAAGGTGAAGAAGCCGGCACCGCGGATGCCACGGTCACCGAGGCTGGCGAGCCGACGGCTCCTGCGAAGACGAGCAAGAAAGACAAGCGGAGAAAAAAGAAGCAGGCGGCGGCAGAAGAGGCCGTGCAAGTGCCGCCTGGGCTGCAGGGAACGCCAGAAAAGGCCGAGGCCCGATTGGACGTCGTCGACATGGAAGGGGGCGGCTTGGACTCCAGGGAGGGGGAGGGAGCGGCGGAGGCCGGCACGGGCCGCAGCGTCGACGAGCCAGAGGCGTCGACGTCGGCGGCGGCGGAGCCGGCCGCGTCCGGCGAGGCAGTTAGCGAGCAACCGGTTGGGACGGACGGACAAGAGGCCGAGGCGAATCCCGTCGACGATTGGGGTGGGTTCAGTCTAAAGAAGTCCAGAAAGGACAAGAAGAAAAAGAAGCGCGCTAAGGATACTGAACCCGAGAAGCCACAGGAACCTGAAACGGCGACCCCGCTCCCGGACCCGGACCCGGACCCGGACAGACTCGGCCCCCCCGCTGACCTGGCTGACCAGGCCACGGAGCCGCGCGGCGCGCCGGAGAGCCGCGATGCCTCGGGTGCCGACCCCCCGAGGGAGGCGGAAGCGGTGGCCGCCCCCGACACGGTGGCCTCCGGGGAGGTGGTCGGCGAAGGGCCCGTGGCGGAGGAGACGGAGCCAGGGAGTGTGCCCTCGGAAACGGTGCCCGAGGTGGTGGCGGGGAAGACGGCGGAGCTTGCCCCGACCCCAGAGGTCGAACCCCCCGCCCCGGTCGATGATGTGGCGGTTGTTGAAGAGCTCGACGTCCTGCCGGGACTGGAACCGGAGCTGGTTCCCGTGACCGTTGACGCCGGAGCAGCCGAGGAGCTGGATCCGCGCCGGAAAACCGACCTCGAACCCCCCGGCGAAGAAGGGCCGCCGCCGGAAAGCATGTCGGCCGATGGGCCCGAGCCGACGGCTGAAGCGCAGTTCGTTCCTCTCCCCGACGACGTCGCAGAGGACGCTGCGTCGGCCCTCGAGACCGAGGGGCTTGGGTCGGGTCTCGGCGGTGCCGCGGAGGAGACACTGCCGCCCGTGGATTCTGCGCCGGGACCGCAGCCGGCTCTTGTGGACGGTCGTCGAGATGCCCCCGAGGAGAGTGCCCTGCCTTTGGAAAAATTGGTTGCCGAGGAGGGTGGAGAGCATGGGGACGAGAAGGTCGATGAGCTTGAGAAATCATCCAGACCGGAACGTGAGGGCCCTGACGACGCTGAACAGGCTCGAGCGGACGAGAAGATTGATGAACTCGAGAAGCCACTTGAACCGGAGCCAATGTCTGCGGGTGGCAAGGACGCTGCAGTGCCCGAGGAGCCTGAGGAGCTCGAGCTGCCCCCTGAGACCGGGCTGGAAGTCTCCGCGCGAGATGGTCTGCCCTCAGACGATGCAGTGGTGGACAAGCTCGAAATCCAGGTCCCAGAAGCCGACCCAGCTTCTGGTGCTAACCTGAACCACTCGCCAGAGGTTGCGGAACCCGAGGAGGCAAATGGTCCAGACTCAGCCCCGAAGACTCTTCCCGAACTTCTCGACGGCGGATCGCTTCCCGAGGATACGATAGTGGATGAGCCTGCGCGTCAATCAACGGAAACAGAGGACGTCATCGCCAGGGAATTGAGCTCACTCGGGGAGGGTGCCGCACCACCTCCAGGAAGCGGGCTGCTCGAAAGCGGTTTGGGGCCGGCATCGCTCCCAGCCGCTGAAAAGGAGGGCTTGGTCGAAGGTGATGCGCCTCCGGAGAGCACAAAGCGCAAAGAGTCCGAGAGCCGGGCAGAGGCCGACGAGAGCTTCGGCCGATCCGCAAGCGAGCAGGAAACGACGGAGGTTGAGACGTCCGGGCTCAAAGGTGCCGCAGAGGCCCAACCTCGGGAAGTTGAAGCCATTCAAGAGCCAGAGCCAGCAAGCCAGGCTACCGGAGACGAACTCGGCTCGAGTGCGCCCTCGCGACGGGCCAGCAAGAAGAAGAAGAAGAAGGCCAAGGGCAACACGGGCCCTCAAGACGATTCGCCACGAGCGCAGGCCTCCCCGCCCGCCGCGGAAGCCTCGACAGCTGAACAGGCCCCCGACGTGTCCGGGGCCGGGGACGACGCCGCCATCGACCGGCCGCCCGCGCCCGCGGCGGAGCACGACCCGACGGCGCGAGACCCACAGCCACTCCCCCCCGCCGGAGCGGTGGCGGACGGTCCGGCCGCCGACGCCAATGAGAAGCCCGAGGAGGTCGTTGTGGCCGGACCCGGCACACCGGAGGAGTCTTTCCTGCGGGAGGGCAGCAGCACCGTCCAACCACTGGAGTCTGTGGAGGACTACTCGTCCACAGCAAAGGTGTCTGGTGGCGAGGCCTCGGCGCCAAAGGAGCAGAGTCCGGATGGGGAGTGGTCTGTTTCCGCGGCTGGCAAGAAGGGGAAGAAAGGCAAGAAGAAGCGGCGAGGCCAGCCGGAGATGCCATCTTGGGAAGAAGCCGTGGTCAAGGCTGAGGGGGATGACGTGCCGCATGCCGTCGGACCACCGCCGGAGAGTGCATCTGCCTTTGCGGAGCAACCCTCTGCGGTTCCGGAGACGACTGCCAGGAGCGGCGATGAGTCGGTGAAGGTTGTTGAGCCTGCGCTCGTCACGGACGAGTCGACAACACGTGCCGTCGAACCACTGGAGCAACCCTCTGCGGTTCCTGAGACGACTGCCAGGAGCGGCGATGAGTCGGTGAAGGTTGTTGAGCCCACGCTCGTCACGGACGAGTCGACAGCACGTGCCGTCGAACCACTAGAGCAACCCTCTGCGGTCCCAGAGACGACTGCCAAGAGCGGCGATGAGTCGGTGAAGGTTGTTGAGCCTGCGCTCGTCACGGACGAGTCGACAACACGTGCCGTCGGACTACCGCTAGAGAGTGCAACTGCCTCTATTGAGCAACCCTCCGCGGTTCCAGAGACGACTACTAAGAGCGGCGACAAGCCGACGGAGGTCGCTGAGCTAACGCTCATCACGGACGAGTCGACAACACAAGTGGACAGCCAGCAGGCTGAGCATCCGGCGGAACAGGAGCCTACGCAAGCCAAGGAGCCATTCACTCCTGATCAAGGTGTCGTGGCAGCGGAGGAGGAAGAGAAACTGCCCGCTCCCGCAGACGAGGGGCAAGACGAATCAGGTTCCCACAAGTGGTCCTCCAAGAAGCTATCGACGGACGAGTCGACAACACAAGTGGACAGCCAGCAGGTTGAGCATCCGGCGGAACAGGAGCCTACGCAAGCCAAGGAGCCATTCACTCGTGATCAAGGTGTCGGGGCGGCGGAGGAGGAAGAGAAGCTGCCCGCTCCCGCAGACGAGGGGCAAGACGAATCAAGCTCCCACAACTGGTCTTCCAAGAAGCTGTCGAAACAGGAGAGGAAGCGACGCAAGAAGCAGGCCAGCTTGATCGAGCCTGCGCGTGAGGCTGCGCCGGGGGATCCCGCACACGACGAGCCACTGCTTGCAGCCGAATCAAATGACGCCTCAGCAGCTCCCGCACAGAAAGACAAAGACGAGGACAAGGACGTCCTGCATCTGGCCGACCCTGTCGATGCTCCGTCCGTGGCGCAAGAGGACAAAGAGGAGACGCCGGTGTCGGACGGAAGCAATCAACAGCAAGCCCAGGAAGATTTCGTGCCGACAAAGAAATCCAAGAAGGATAAGAAGAAGGCGCAGAGGGCTGCCGCTCTCGCCGCGGCCGGCCTGGCGGCAACGGGCATGGCGGTGGGATCAGGGTCGACAGCTGACGACAGAACAGTCGAGCCGACGGAGGAACCTCGCCATCCCGAGCCCACCCGCTCCTGGGCCGACGAGGTAGAAGAGGAAGTTCTGCAGACCGAGTCGCAGGCTACACAAGAAAAGGGCCAATCGGGACTGGAAACGCCGTTTGAGAACCCTGAAGGGGAGGATAAGAGCAAGGCCCAGGCCGGAGTCGAGGGCTTGCGCGCCGTCGAATCCGACCAACCTCTGGAATCCACAGTGCCTCTTGATACCACAGCGACCGAAATCCAAGAGGCCGTGGAGGGCGACGATGCAGCTGGCGACGCCGACACAGCCGAGACCGCGCCATCCTCCCAGGCGCCTGAGGTTTCCGCGGCGACGACGGAGGCCGAGGGAGAATGGGCCGTGACCGGCGGGAGGAAAGGAAAGAAGAAGAGAAAGGGAAAGGCCGGTGGAACGACGACGCCGGCGGTCGAAGAGACGAAGGGTCCCGCTGAGCCTGAGCCTGTGCCCGAGCTTGAGCCTGTGCCCGTGCCTGTGCCCGTACGCGAGCCTGATGTTGGAGATGGTGAGCCCGGGGGGCGATCGGTCGAAGCTGTGGCTGGCAACGAGCTCTCGACCGACACACCTGCGAAACCCGAAGAACAAGAGCCGACGAAGCCTGAACGGGAGACGGACGCTGTCGAAGAAAGCTACACGTGGGCGTTCCCGACAAAGAAAAAGAAAGGCAAGAAGGGCAAATCCGGCAAAGGTGTCGCCACGCCAGGGACCGAGTCCGAAACGCCCGTGGAGACGAAGCCGATCCCAGACGAGGGCGACATCACCGCACAAGCGCTCGACACTGCGGACGCAGCTCGGCCCGGTCACGACACAGAAGAGCCGACGGCGGAAGCTCGGGAGCCATCCCAGGCCACGGAAACCACGGCCGACGAAAGCATCCTGACGGTCAAGAAGGACGAGAAAGGCCAGAACAGAAAGGCGAGCAAGACGATACCGCCTTCGGGCCCTGAACTGAGCGACCAGCCAACTGCAGCTGACGTGTCCGCGGGCGAGGCGAGGGATCTGACGTTTGCGACTCGAGAGGCAGACGCTCCACTTGCAGAGCAGCCGAGCTCGGCGGGAGACCAGGAACTTCCATCTACAGCTCAGCAGCCCGAGAACGCATGGGCCACGTCCAAGAAGAAAAAAGGCAAGGGCAAGAAAAACAAGGGAAGCAAGCTGTCCACTTTCGACTGGTCTGAACCTCCGACGCGGGAAATTGACGCTCCAGGAGAGGCTCTCGCCGGCCCCGATGCTGCAGGCCATCTGGGCGAGGAGCCCGCCGGTAAGGAAGCAGTGGTGAGCGAGTCACAGGAGGAGCCAATGGATTCCGGGGGCCATGTGCCGGAAGCCAAGATGGATGTGGAAAGGTCTCCGGTTTCTACGGACGACGTGAAACCTGCCGAAGAAAAGTCCACGGCAGCGGACGTGGTGGCTACGGAACCGGCACCTGCTGGAGACGTGCTTGGCGAAGCCTGCCAATCCGTCGCCCTCCCTGGTCCTGGGCAGCCTGATTTTACCGGCCGAGAGGAGCTTCCGGCGCGGCCATCTGAGGATGCGCTAGAAGATTTCCCCATGGCGGACGTTGTTGATGTCGAGATGAAGGACCGGCGGGCGGGCGACGAAGAGCTCGATTTCACATCAAAACCCAAGGACGACGACCACCATGCCTTGGACGCACATGTCCCGGCTCCGGCAGCGCCGCAAGTCTCGGAGGACCCTCCGGCTTCAGAGATCCCCGTCGAGGCAGCCGCCGATGAGCCCGCGGAGCAGCCGGCCGTCGGGTTTGCCCCTCGACACATGGAGGACGTTGCAGAGCCCAGTCCGGATGTGTCGACACATGTCCAAACATCAGCAGGTGGCCTTGGCGACGCCGAGGAGAGTAATGCCAGACTGGAGCCTGACCAGGGCGTGCCGTCGGCGGAGAAGAGCGGCACAGGCAGCGGGGAAGAGGCCGAGAAGGGCAAGGTCGACGAGGGATCCGGGCCAAGCACGGCCGAGGCAGTCGCCGCAGCCGGTACCACCGTCGCCGGCGGCGTAGCTCTGCTCGCGGAGAAGTTCGGGGGCAGCAAGAAGAAGAAGAAGAAGGGCAAGGCCAAGAGTATCGACAGGAGGCAGCCGCGAGAAGAAGACATCTTTGACGACCCGGCCCTGTGGGAGGGGGCGGACAAGAAGGGCCTCCAGGCAGAGGGCGGAACGAGCATGGACGAGGCATTCTGGGGCGACGGCGAAGAGGCGATCGAATCCAGCAGGCCCCGGGGAGTCAGCGAGAGTTGGACGGAATCCGAGGGCGGCTGGCAGGAGATTGCTCGGCAGGGAGCGCCTCTGGAGGAGGATCTGGCGGAGAGCCCGGTGTTGGGCCGTGGGGAGACGAGCACCCCCATGACTCCCGAACCGGCAGGGCTCCTGCGCCGAGGACCCGAGGTGGAGGAGCCGGTGGGTGGCCTGCTGAAGGAGAGGGCCGAGGCTGCGGACAGGGCGGGCCTCCAGGCGACGTCGACATCGGACGTGTCGGAATCGGCCCTGTCGTCGGCCCGCACCCTCCCCGCCGTGCAGGAGAACCCGGAGGCGGAGGCGGAGGCGG
>NJEV01000687.1:0-14105 GCA_002591385.1 Cordyceps sp. RAO-2017
CAGCAGCAGGCCCGTCTCCTCAAACGTCTCCCGCACGGCGGCCAGGCGGTAGGCCGGCCCGTCGCGGTGGCGCGCCGGCGACCCGGGCCGCGGCACGGCGCCGTCCTGTCGCGCGTCCAGGTTGCCGCCGGGGAAGACGTGGGCCGACGCGAACGCCGACGACGTCCGCACCCGCTGCAGCAGCAGCACCTCGTTGGCCGGCGACAGCACCATGACCGACGCGCTCGGCCGCGCCTCCGCCGCCGGCCTCGTCTTCTTCTGCTCCTCCTCCGCCGCCGGCCTCGTCGTCTTCTCCTTCTGCTCCTCCGTCGTGCCCGCCATCGCTGCCGCCGACGACGAGGGCGGCCCGGGCGTTGCCGGCGGTGATGTCATCGGCCGTGCGCCCGACGGGGAAGATGGCCGCGACGAGGACGAAGACAACCGCCGCCGCAGAGCCGTGACGAGGGAGAGGCCGGACAGAGGAGGCCTCGCGCGCCTATGCCGGTCGGGTCCGGCGCCTAGCGGAAAGGGGCCGAGGGTAGAGGAAACGCGAGCCCAGCGTCCGACGACGATGGCAGACATTGGCGCGCGCCGGTGGTGATCTCCCCTCCCCTTTTTTGTTCCTGCTTCTGGATTGCTTTCCGAACCGTCTGACGGAGGTTCAATGGGCCGACGGGGCTTCGGCCGAGGCAGCCGGACAGGGGAGGTCCTTGCGGGGATCGAGGCCAGCCGAGGCTATTTTGTCCGACTCCCTTGCCGGCCACTGACTTACCCTATAACCCTGAGAGATTCCATTCCAGTGTCTCAGGCAACGACAGACTGTACTGCGCCAAGAAAACAAAAAAGCGCCCTGTAGAACAAACAGATATGTGTACATGTCATCGAGTGTCGTATGTATGTATGTATGTATATTCATGACCGTACAAAATTGTCCGCGACGTGGCACCCGACCAAACAAAATGCTCCCAGCCCGTCCATCCGCGCCGCTCCGAGGCAAATAGTTCCCAAGCCGCCCATCCCGACAGCGCCCAGCTCCAGTCATCATCAGTCGCCGCCGCCGCCGTCAGTATCGCTTCCGCTCTCGCCCGCGCAGATTCGCCTTCCAGAGGCAGCAGATGCTCTTGGACTCGCACCACTTCTTGACCTCGCCCGGGCTGGCCTCTCCGTCGTAGCCGACCCGCGTGAGCTGTCCGCAGTTGAGCCACAGCGCCAGATCCTCCACCACGATCGGGTCGTAGAGTAGCATCTTTTCGTGCCACGACGGCTTGTCCGGATTCTTCGTCCGAGGCGCCCTCGTCACGGCCTCGGTGATGTGCCTGAACAGGGCCGTCTGCTGGTCCGACGGCGACGTCGTCAGACAAGCCTCCTGCTCCTCTTCCGCCGACAAGCCGAGGTCCACCGCCGGCGGCGACGACAAGTTTGGGTCCGGCGACGACCGGCCCGACTCGGACGAGTCCTCCGCAGCGTCCGATTGCGAGTCGGCTATCTCAATCACCGTCCTCGCCGCCGCCGCCGCCGCCTTGGCTTTGCGCTTCGGCGTGGTCGGCGCTGCGCTCCGGTCCTTGGATGGGCTGTCGCCGTCTTTCCTTGCGCGACGCCGTGCTTGGGCTGATGATTCTGTCCCCTTTTTCGACTTGCCACGCCGCGTCCGGGGAGACTCGGGAGGCTGTCCGGACGGCGGCGGCTGCTGCTGAGGCGCGCCCTCGCCGACACTGACTTTTCTCGGCCGCCCTCGTCCACGCTTTCCCTCGGCCGTGGCCGTCTTGGAGCTGGTGCTGGCTGACCTGACTGCGGAAGCCGATACGGATAGGCCAGCGGCCGTAGGAGCAGATGTTGATCCACCGATGCCATGCCCAGCGCGGGCGTTTTCTTGCCTGCAGCGGGTCAGAAGAGCAATCATGGCTGTTCGCTTCTTGATCGGCTTGAAGCCATACTGCGCCACCTGCCGGGCCAGTTGTGCATCCGAGTAGAGCTCGTACGAGGGGCCCGGTAACGGCACGTTCGACGCCGGCCCGACTTGGACTCCATCTTCGGCCGTCATTTCCACTCTTTCTTCTCGTGTGCTCATCTCCGCTTGTCCCGTTTCGACCGGCGACCCAGGGGTTCGTTGATGCACGAGATTTGTGACGTGCTCCTCTCCTGGCAGGTCCTGGCCGTCGTCGACAGCCGGCTCCACGGGACCGCAGCGGTCCGACAGCGGCAGAATATCCGACAGATCGACAAACGGGCCGTCTTCTCGCGCTTCGGCGGCAATAGGCGGCAACGTCGGCAGGGAGACGGGGTCATCCTTGTCCGATCGGACGTATCCAAAAGGGTCGGCCTCTGTCGCAGGCTCCGGAAGCGCCGGCGAACCCTCGGCAAAATTACGGACTTCGACGTCGAACAGATCGCCGTCGGCGTCTCGCGCGCCCGCACCCCACAGCGACTGCCGTCTCTCTGGAGCCTCGATCGCATCGCTGTTCAACGGCGTCACGTACTGGGCCAAGTCCATCTGATTCGATTCCCTCATTGCCAGCTGGATGTTCCGCAGCAGGGTCGGAGATTGCTCGCGCGCGAGCTGGCTTGACGTCCCGAACACGAAATCTTGATGGGCCACCTGCTTCAACGCGGCTCCCGGAGACAAGAGGATCGGCTTGGGTGGGGGCTCTTTCTTTTTGGACGCCTTCGATGCACGCTTCCGCGGCTTCGGCTTTCCCTTGCCGGCCACCACAGCCTGCAGCTCTTGTTTTTCACTTGTCCGTGCTGCCTCTTCGGGACTGGGTTGAGTCGGTTGTCGGTAAGCGGCGGTCGCAACCGCTGTGATGGTTCTCGCCTTCTTTTTCGGCGCTTTCCGTCGAACCGGCGATGCGTCCGGTCTGGAAGATTTCGATGTGTCTGCACCGTTCGTTGGGACGAGCTGGACTAGCTTTCGCTTCCTCAGTAAACTGGACTCATCGTCTGCTGGGCCCGACACCGTCTCCAACGGCAAAGGTTCCTGACACCGAAAGGTGGAGAGCATGCCTTCAAAGCTTCCAGCTTTTCCGCCTTCTGCCTGCGCCCCATTTGATACTTTCCACTCAGGTAGATCGTCGGAATTGATGATCACTGAGGTCTTGGCTGTGGGTGGGGTCCAATCCATGCGTCTACTCATCGCAGCTTCGAGGTAGAGTGGCTCCTTGACACGCTCTTTAGCGGCCCGGCTCGTTGTCGCCTTTTTTGGGCCGGGCGATTGAGGGCGACTTTCGCTTTCCCTAAGAACGCAGTCCGGCGCAGACTTCAAGCTGTCCTCGGCCATCGGCTTTGGTCCAGCCATCGCAGCATCTGAACCCTTTTTCGGGGTTGATCCAGCCGTCGCAGCGTCTGAACCCTTTTTCGGGGATTTGTACTTTCTCCATGGCTGACATTCCACTGGTGAGTTGGAGAAGAACGGCGATTCGGTCGACACTTCGACGTGTGCAGGGGCCTTGGTTGGTTGTTGTCGGCGTTTGCGAGTCTTCGGGGCCTTCTTCGGAGGTATCTCAGTCACAGAAAGCGACTTATCCATCTCGTCGAGCATGTCCTGAGCGGATGCCTGGGCATCATATCCTGATTTCGAGTTCGAACCCGGCGCGTTGTTCGTCTGCAACGACCTCAAGAGGCTGCTCGCGCTCGTGAAGGTCGTGACGGCGCTCTCCGGGATCGGTGCGGCCATGCTACCGCTCTTCAACGGCGGGCGCCGCGGCTTTTGCGACAGTATTTCCTGTAAAGGAGGTAAGTCGGGCGAGGAGGACATGGCGGAAATCGCCGCGTGGCGTCTCGTGCGGGATGGCGAGGATAAAAACACGTCAGGGGACGCCATTGCGCCGATGCCCCGGAGCTGAGAGCGCAAGGCGCATCTCATAGCCCTCGACGTGTCACGCAATGCCTAAGCCGAGAGAGCCGTTCGAGCTGAGCGGCATGTGGCCAGCGCGGCCTCGCTCGGCAACAAATCGGCGTCAATGTTCGGTCGCGCAGCGCCGGGGTGAGGGCGGAAGGGCCCGGTGGCGGCCGATGGCGCCGGGCCCACGAGACTGGCGCGGTATCACATGATTAGTCACCTGATGTCCACCAAGCCCTTCCCCACCCACGAAATTGTCGAAGCGTCGTCAAATTAGGGTCGAGATATTCGGGTACAGCTTCACACCAAACGATTTCGACTCCTCTCGTCAACGCTCCCACCCCAAGATCCTCCTCGCACCGCCAAGATGGAGAACGACCGTGGCGAGATCGTCGACCTGTAAGAAGTCTGCCGAAATCCGCCTCCCCGAGCGATCGACGATACTGATGGATTTTTCTCCTCTCCAGCTACGTCCCGCGCAAGTGCAGCGCCACGAACCGCATCATCAAGGCCAAGGACCACGGCTCGGTACAAATCTCCGTTGCGCAGGTCGACGAGAACGGCCGCGTCATTCCCGGCGACAACGTCGTCTATGCCCTCTGCGGATTCGTGCGGGCAATGGGCGAGAGCGACGACGCCATGAACCGGCTGGCACAACGGGATGGTCTTCTGAAGAGCGTCTGGAGTGCTCAGCGATAAAAGGCGACAATGCGGGTTTCGAGGTATTTCTCCGACACCACCGACGACAGATGACCGAGGTCGAACTCCTGACTGACGTCGCATACTCTCAGGGATATGCACGGGCACGGAATGGTCATGCGTTTGTGGATCTAGAGTTGGCTGCACCTAGCAATATCCAATTCGAGGCGTTCGGGCTCGACGATTTCCAAAAGACGAGTTGATCTGCTGTGCCATCTCGGGACATTGGGACGTGACGATTTTGATGTGATTGCGCGCGGCTAGCGAAGGGTTCTCGGACCGGTCCTGTGGCCGCCTCTTTGCCCGGGGATCCAGGGACTACCTCGATAGTCTCATGCCGCAGATCAGATCCGATGGCCTTGAAAAATCTGTGGCTGTTGAGCTTCTGGTCACGGTACAGATACGGGTCACACATTCATCGGCTAGCAGATGTGAAACTTGAATGTCTATTCCTGGACCGACTCAGAGCTGCTCTTCTACTTGGTGATGTTGGCATCCGTGTCCAGCTGCTTGCGCGACCAATCTCAGCGGGCGTAAAAAGGAAACAGCTACATGCCGCTCTCGATTCCCTCTTTGTACGCACTCAGCGCACGGTCGCGGACCGATTTGTGCTCGACAATTGGCTTTGGATATCCGCTCTTCTTAGCCTTGGCTCCTCCGCTGCGGCCGTACGGATCGTGTATTTGCTTGTCGTCGAGGTCTTTGAGCTCCGGCACCCACTTGCGGATGTACTCGCCGTGCGGGTCGAACTTCTCGCTCTGTAGGAGCGGGTTGAAGATGCGGAAGTACGGCTGAGGATCGACCCCGACGCTGGCGCTGAACCCCCAACCGCCGTTGTTGCTGGCGAAGTCGCCGTCGATGAGGTGCTCCATGAAATACCGCTCGCCTTTGCGCCAGTCGATGAGGAGGTCCTTGGCCAGGAAGGACGCGACGATCATGCGGCAGCGGTTGTGCATGTAGCCTATGTGGTTCAGCTGGCGCATAGCAGCGTCAACGATGGGGAAGCCCGTCCGGCCCTCGCACCAGGCCGCGAAGTCGTCCTCGTCGTAAGACCAGGCGATGTTGGAGTACTCGGGCTTGAATGGCTTGTTCATGCTGCCCCCGTCTGTCAGCTCGTCTCCGGGCATCTACGTCGGAAAGAGGTCCACGTACCATACGAACGGCCAGTTCACCAAGACGTGCTTGTAGAAGTCCCGCCACGCAACCTCGCTGATCCATGTCTGGATGCCCTCGCTGCCGCCGTTGAGCTTCTTCGTCTTGTTCCGGTCGCGCGCGGTGCGGACGCACGTCCTGGCGCTGATGGTCCCACTGGCCAAATGGACGGACAGGCTCGAGGTGCCGTCGTCGGCGGGTATGTTCCTCTTGTTGTGGTAGCTGCCGATTCTCTCCTCGCAGAACTTGCGCAGCCTCTCCTCGGCGGCGCGCTCCCCGCAGGGCCAGAGGGCGCGGAATCGCTTCTTTTCCTCCTGGCTCAGCCGCTTGTTCTCGGGCGCGTCTGGGACGGCGCAGTCGAAGAGCTTCTTGAACTTTTTGCGAGCGCCATCCGGGTTCTTGGCCGGCGGCTCGTACAACTCCAGAAGGTCGAGGTTGTCGTGGACATGAGCCATCCACGAGCGGTACCAGGGCGAATACACGGCGTACTGCTTGCCTGCACCGCTCTGCAGCCGGCCCGGCGGGACGACGCAACTGTCGTGGACGAGCTCGAACGATTTGCCGTTCTCGGACAGGTCTCGCACCATCTGGGCCTCTCGCCGCAGCTCGTCAACCTCGTACTCGATGTTGGCGAACAGGTGCCGGCAGCCCCATTCCTCCATGAGCTCCAGCATGCGGTCGGGAATCTGCTTCCGCCTTTTGACGGTCTCGACGTGGAGCGGGATGTCGAGCCGGGCCAAGTCGTCGCGGAGGACCTCGAGCGTACGCAGCACGAAGTCGACGCGGACCGGAGAGGCGAGGTGGGCCTCGAAGTCCTGCGGGCTGACGATGTAGACGCACAGCAACGGCACGCCGGCCTTGGCCGCCTTTGCGCTCGCAAGGGCCAGCGCCTTGTTGTCAGCGTGGCGGAGGTCCGTCTTGAACCAATGGACGACGGCGTCCTTGACCTGGACGGCCTTGCGCTGCGCCGCCGTGTCCTCGAGCGCGGCGACGAGCGCCTCCATGGGTCGCGGGAGCTCGTCCTGGTTGTAGGCGCGGGCGCGCGCATTGCTCATCTCGGGCGGGTAGTACTTGCGGAGCACGATGCCGTGCTTCTCAGCCTCCTGGGCCAGGGGGTGCGGCTGGCGCAGGTCGTTGCTCGTCTTGGTGCGCTTGCTGCCGCCATTGGACTGCGGAGGCGACGTGGACTTGCGCTTGGCCGCTTTGGCAGGCATCGTGAACAAGGTCGCAGTGGTCAATCGAGTCGGCGAAGGTGCTGGAGCACACGGCGCAAGGGCAATGGGCCGGGTCTGCAGCAAGGATCGTGAGGTGAAGGGCCGGGCCAAGATCGTCCGCGTCAGGAGCATCGACTCGAGGGAGTTGCGGTGGCAGTTGCGGATGAAGAGGTACGTGAATACGGACCCAGACCGGAGGCATGGAGAAAATCCACAACGCGTTTCATTGCTGCGCGCGGCGATGATGACATGCTCCTGGGCATAGACTCCGATGGAGTGCGAGCGATGATGGCCCGGAGATCGAGCCTCATCGGCGCGCTAACGGGCTGGACGTTGGCCGTGTGGCATCTTCATTTCTGGCCAGGACAGGCAACCTTGAGAATAGGGCAATGTCTAGGTTTTTCGCATAAATACACGCGGCCGAGTATCATATCATCTCCTGCTTCGTCCATCAGAATATAAGACGGGATGCTGTTGCGCGCATTCAGAGCCGGCTGTCTCCCAAAGCAGTACCCTGGACGCCGTGACGTATGAGGGCGGAAGCTAGCAGAAGGGTCTAGGCATTGTCACCCAGGCGCCAAAACTTGGGTTTGGCCGACTGTGGCTTTTAGATTCCCTCCCACCTTTCTCTACCTACCTAAATGTACGCCCCGAATGGCAGTCGTTGCCAGTATCGCACGCGCCTCTAACGACGTTGAAAAGAAAGCTACTATGAAGCTGGTTGGCAGACTGATGCTCCGTCACGTGGCTCAACGGCCGTGAAGTTACACCGTCACGTGGCTTCAACGACCGTAAAGTTATTCAGCAAAATGGATAAGTCAGCATCTGGGACTGCGACGCGGCAGCTATCCAATCAGAGGCGACCAGCTGCAGCCTGCCTCATTGCCGGCACGCGCGCATCCCGTCTCTCGCTTGGCGAACCTCGAGTGACAAACGACGAGACGATACTGTCTCACGTCCCGGCCGTCGCCCCTGCGTTACCAGAACCGATCCAGACCTCGGTCGAAGCGCTGAAGCGACTGCTCTGCGGGAAACCTGTCGCCGAGTTCCATCCGAAGCCCACAGCCTTCTCTTCCTTGCGGAGCCTTCCACACTGCGCGCGTGCCTCGTCTCGCATCCATCTCGAAGCCGCAGGTGATGATTGCTGCCTCGCCGCAGCTCCTCCTCGGCTCCAGGCGAGGCGGACCGACACCCGCCTAGGCGGTGGCACGCCGTTCTCCTACTGGAGGGGCCATGCCCTTGGCCTGAGGAACGGGCTGGAGCCTTGTGGGCTGCTGTATAGCTGCCGCGCGCGCGAGGTGTCGCTGGCGAAGGAGCCTTGTCCCCGAAACGAAAGAACGTCAAGACGAAAGCCATCGTGCCCCGACTTCGCGTTGCACGCAGCAGACGGCGTCGCCGCACTCCCCCACAAGACGCACTGTCGTGCAAGCGACTGACAACCTCTGTATTCACCGAGTCTCGGCCCCCAAGGCTTCACCAGGTCTCACTTTGTTACTGCCTCGCCGGCCGCCGACATCCGCCTTTGAAAAGCCGTCGTGCTGTCCTCTCCTCCTCTCGCCTGTCTGCTGAGCAGCTCTCTCCGCACCCGCTCCATCTACCGCTGCCCGCCATGTCTTCGGGAGGCTATTCCTGGCGGCCTCTGCCGCTGGCCCCCTCGTCCTGTCTTCCCAACCTGCTCGTCTCTGTCGAGACGGGCGCTTCATCCTACGTTGTCCGTGTGACCGACATGGCCGATATGTGGGTCGAGAGTTTGGAGCGCAAAGAAATTTGCATGCGCGGCTGGGCCGAAAACACAAGCATCGACCCCAGTGACACGCCCGAGAACATGGCCAAGTTTCTGGCCATCCTGACGTCGGCCTTGGACCCTCTACATCCCGGCCATGGCGACACAAGTGTCGGCCTGGCGCCCGCAACATCGGCCGATGCGGGGAAGGACGGGCTCACCCTGAGAGTGACTTGCGCCTTGCCAGGACTCACACCCTTGGAGTGGCCTATTCACCTGAGCAAGTCTCCCTCGTCAGCCGTTGCCGCGCATCTTGTACTGCCCCTTATCCAGGCTCATTACGCCAGGAAACGGGAAGTCGACTTCCTCCTAAGGGCTCTCGGCCAAAAGGACTCTGTCATCGCCAAGTTGTCCGACAAGCTCGAGGCTATGGGTACGGGGCTGGAGTATGTTTTTGCATCGCTTTCCGGCAAGAAAAAGGTGACGAGGTCGGCTGCGGACGGCAAGGTCAAGGGTCTGGCTCCCTTCGACCAGCATGATTGGAGAGCAGACGCGTTTCGCGACATGGATGGCCCAGACCAACTGGGCGACCTCCTGCAGGACGTCTTCGGCGACTCGGGTCTTCGATGTCGGAACTTGGTAGACATCGATGATTCTCATGTTCCGGACAGCTGGTGGCGAGACCTCAAGGACGGCCATCGAGCCGTTCATCGGGAGCGGACCCGTCCAGCCCCGTCTTCGACAGAGGCGACGCCGCCGCCTGCAGGGCCTCAAGCAGCTGATGAGAATGACGATGAATTTCAAGTTCAAGCTACGCCGCCTGGCCTGAGATCACTGTCTGCCAAAGGCAAGGGAGCTGGCAATGAGCCGCCGGCCTCCGTGGGCTCGTCCACGACCGACGGAGACCAAGAGGAGTCCTTGATTCCCGACAGCCACCCACCTGCACCCGCACCTGCGTTGTTTGTGGGCCAGGCTGAGCCCAAGACTGCCCCCCCGTCAAGGCTCGGCGCGATTGGCGGGCAGAGGCCGTCGGCGACATCTCGGACTTCTCTGTCAGAAGGGAGGATTCCAGGATTAGCGAGGGCTGGGCCGCCTGCGGATGACTCGGAGACGGCTTCCGAAACTTCTGACGACGATGCCACAGCCTCCGTTCAAGGCTCCTCCCCCTCTCCTCCTCCAGCAGCGAAACCGGCGGTGACGGGTATCAGAAAAGGTGGGCTTGGGTCAATAGGCGGAGGAGCACAAAAGAGAAACGCTGGCGAAGGCGGTGGAAGATGTTTGGATGCGGAAGCACCCACAGCGATGGGCGATTCTGCAACTCACAAAAAAAGCCTTGGTGTGATCGGAAACAGAGTTGGTGGACAGGCATCCTCGTGCAAGCCGACGCAAGAGGAAAGCGGCCGCGGCCGCAAAACAGAGTGGGCCGCAGCGGTAGACGTGCCCCGGGAATCATCGCGAGAGAGGGCAGATCGTAGGCGGGCTGAGCTCAAGAGGGATCTCGAGAGAAAGGCCGCCGCCAGCCCCGTCAAGAAGAAACGACGGTTCTAGGCATCGAGGCAGCCTAGCAGCGCGCGGGAATGGGTGAGAGTCGCTGCGTGATGCGGCTCGGCATCTATATTTGCCCTGCCATGTACGCACGTCGCCCTGCCGTCTGGCGCTCTTGAGCGCCGCATACTCTTGCCAGCTGCTAACTTGTCGCGGCACTCCTCGGCTTGGCTCTCGGCCGGTTCGGTTTACCGAGATGATATCTTACAAAATGCGCTCGCCGACGCGAGTCGATTGTTCCTATGATGAGAACGGAGCGACATCACCAGTCAAAAGCTTCTCTCGGCCGTCATGCCTCACGTGCCACCCGCAGCACTTGTGGCACGCGTCAAGGCGGTGCCACCACGGGCGTCGCCCAAAGATCTGTCAGTTCGTCCGGCTGAAGGGTTCCACGATTATCTATTGTGCCACCGGCAGTGATGGCTAGCGATTGAGCAGCCGACGCCACTTTCGGGACCGGTGAGGACTGCCGACAGCGGTGTCGATACCTCGCTGCAAGCTCATCGGTCCAGTCGCCGATTGCAGCCTGCTCCCCTGTCGTCTTCCGAAATCTTCGTACAGCGCTGCGCCTCGGTGGGGAGACTGTGGCCTTGGAGACATCGACACGTCGTCATTCTACGTGGCGTGGTGATGTGACCGCTGGAAGCTCATCGGACTCACCGTGGCCACATTTCTGATTTTCGCCGCCCCTTTTGAGGAGCGGGAAAGCATCCTCGACAGTCTGGCCTTTCAACGACCTCAATAATCTGAGCCAGGGTGCTGTTACCACTACCAACCCGAGGCCGATATGTCACGGTCATGTTGGTGGCGGTCATCGGCCTGGGCGTCCTCGTATGCCTGCCCCGGGCCGCTGCTTGCTCTGAAAGGTCGAACTTGGGCCATAGCGGCACCCTCCGATGAAGCAACTGCCCGGTTGAAACGCCCCACCCCCATACAAATCGTCTCGACGACGATCTGCCGCCGCCTGTGCGGTTTCATCCGTCCGTTCCCTGCCGGTGGCACGGCCGCGCACCGTCTCGAGCGAGACAGGGCCGCAAAGCCACCACGGACAACCGGGGCTCACTTATTAGCTGGCGATGCTTGGTGCTTACGCCGTGAAGAGGAGCCGATGGAGTCGTCTCGAGAGGTGGAGCAAGGGCAAGCAAATTCAGCAAGGCGGATGCCACGCCGACAGGGCAAACGTTGGTGAAGATGGTGCAATGACGACTTTGCACATGACGATGGATTCTGCATGTCACGGGCCAGGACATGGCCCGCTTGCCGTTACCCAACATGGTGCCAGGGCAGCTGAAAGGCGTCTACACAGCCAAGACAGCCCCGTCAAGACAGACACAGAGACTCGGCAGGTCGTACCTCATCCGCCCTGGAAGAGCGGTGTCCTGGTTGACTGTATCGTCGTCATCGGTACGGCTTGGGCCTGCGCCTCGACGGTCAGAGCCAGCCCCGACCAATCTGGGCCGGGTACATGGACGCCGTACGACAAACAACGACCGGGACTCTGCCGCAGACACTCTAACCGCAGATGAGAGTGGCTGCTTCTAATGAGGGGCAGCCAGACCCTGGAGCCGCCCAATACACATGGTTCTGCGGGTGATACCAAAACTTTGACCACGTAAACCGGGGGGGTCGATGTAGGGGCCCTCCCTGGCCGTCAGCCGACCCTGGCTCACACTCCTCCCACCGTGTCTGCGTAGGGGCTCATCTGTTTACTCGTCAGCGTCCTGGAGTTCACATGCCCGCGACCTTTCCCATCTCCTTCTCGCGCCGCGTCGGGGGAAGAGGCGACTCCGGGTCAACCGTTCGGTCAGGACGACGAGTCTTGCTCGGCATGGCCGAGCGTAGTCATCAGCTGAATGATGGTGCGGACGACGGCTTGGGAATTCTACCTTTTCAAGCCCGGATGGATCCTGTGAGGGCGTCTTTCACGCCTCCCTTGTCCAAGTGGCCCCCTTGCAACCAGCAGCCAGGGGGTCCCAGGAGTATTCAACAATCTGCATCTGCCTTTGGTGCTTTTGCAGCCTTGACGTTTTTCCAGGAGAAAACTGGAATGGCAGCCAAAGCGGAAGTCATGCAAGCCGCGTGTGGGCGGACTTGCCGGCGCCATGGTATCAACAAGCCAAGCACTCCATCCTCCTCGGAAATTGGGGTGAGCAACAGTCAAGAAGATGCCAAACATAGGGACCAGCTTTTTTTTTCTTCTTCTTGCCTCTTACTACCATTCTCTTTACTTTCCCCCTTCTTGCCTTTGTCAGTCGTTCAAAGCCACTTGACCCTGACTGGGTTTTTGTTATCGAGACTCGTAATTGAATTCGGCGAGACAGTCTCTTATGATCACTCTCTTTGACTTGCTCTCTCACGGTCCACAGGCCGTCACAACCTCGTTACCGGCCCTCCGAACCCTCTCGCGTGTGCTGAGAAAACAGACGACTCCCGCCGCCGTCTGATACCGATCGCAGGCAGTGAGTGGATCGGCCTTGTGGATTTGGGCCGTGGTGTAAAGTAATATTGCTTGTCTAGCGGGTCTACTGCTGGTATCCCTCATCGGCCGGGGGTCCTCTTCTCTCGTCGAACATGGCTCGTACGACGCAGCTGATAGATCTCGGCAGGCATCGGATCCCACGTCCCCCCTCGACCTACACCCCCCCACCCCTCGCGCCCTCCTTTTTCCCGGGCGCGTCGAGGAACGTGCCCAGGTGATTCGACGTGGGGAGCCCCCGTTATCTGCTCGCCCCTTGCCCCTGTCCGCGATCTCACGTCTGGACAGATGCAGATCTGGCGAATGCGCCTGGCCCGGTGTCCGTGGCGGAGCCCGACTGCAGGTGAGGGCGAGGCAGGAAGTGCGTGTCCCGCATTAGGAAGACGTGCATCTCGAGGACCACAACTCGGCGATCATAGTCCCAAGTCCCGGAATCCGGGACGCTTCCATGCAGTTTTACACTGGGGCAGCGGCGCCCGATTGGGCCGCGGACAAGGACTTGGCCCGCAAAGAGGACGACTGGAGCTCCCGGCGCATGCAGAAGCAGTTCAAAGGAGAAAGGGCGGCCTCGGAAGCCATACAGAGAGGTGACGGGGTGGGGGGAGCCGTGTCCTTGTATCGGCAGTGTCGACGCGATCCATGCCGATACACACATACTCGCTCGGACTTCTCCTACGCCGCGAATCCACGGCTCGTTGCTTGACGAGGAAGCCTGCAGGAGGCTGGGAGGGTTGCTGGACGAGAACAATGAAAAAAGCTACTTAACTTCCGTCGACTGCTTGTCAGACGGCCTTCCATTGTTCCAGCCGCTTGGCCCCCAATACCCAACGAGGATGGGGAAAAGTGCAGACGAATATCGCCCCAGCCGGCCTGTGGCACACGACAAAAGGGTGTTGCAGAGCAGGGCCCGGCCGGGCATCCAGGGCAGCAAGGACTACCCATGCGCGTCGCGAACATCGTTCCGCTCTCCGTCTGCGCTTCTCAAGCCGGTGGCCGGGGTCCGGGGCTTATTGCAAGCGCTGAGTATGATATATGATTCCGATGCGCCAGCCGGAGAAGCCGTGGCATGGGCTTTGTAACAAACAGTCTACGATGTTCTCGTCCCATGTTGACACTATCACGGGACGGCACGACGCCTCATCCGCGACGCTCATCTCTCGGCTTCCCGTCCGGTCTGGCCGGGCGAACGGAGAGGAAGAGGCCTGCCCGTCTTCTTCTTCGCCTCCTACACTGCGACACCAACCAAGACACCCGGGCTCTGCTCTTTGCATTGCGTCATCTCGCTCGGACACTCACATCGGCGTGTCGCCTTCCCTCTCCAACCCCCGTCTCTGTCACGTATGACAGAGGAAGAAGGGGGGGGGAGGCAGATCGATTGTGCACTCCCCCATCCCATCTATCACCCGGCGATGACCGACTGGCCTCTCTACTGTACCATGTATGTACATACATACAGTCCAGTCTAGTTGGTACTCAATCTTG
>NJEV01000688.1:0-12527 GCA_002591385.1 Cordyceps sp. RAO-2017
GAGAGCGGGAGCGGGAGAGAGAAAGGTGAGGGTGAGGGGGTGAGAGAAGAGGAGAATTTTTTTTTTCTTTTGGGTGACGGGCGACGGCGGCGGTGATGGTGAGGAGGGAGGAGGAGGAAGAGGAGGAGAGGCGGAGGAGAGGAGGGAGAGGCGGAGGAGGAGGAGGAGGAGGAGGAGGAGGAGGGAGGAGGAGGAGGAGGGAGAGGTTGACGAAGCGGAAAGGAAGAGGAGGAGGAGGGGATCCAAGTGAGGGTAGCAAAGAGGTGAAGGAGGAAAAAACGCCAGCTGCGGTGGTGGCGCCAGGTCAGACCCAGAAGAGAGCCATCGCATCCATGTGGGCTGGACCCTCCTTCCAAGGCAGCTATACCGTGCGCTGGGGCCAGTTAGGCCGGTGCCTGTAGAGCGGCGTGCCTTGGCCGGCCGCCGAGGTAGCGCGCTATCGGGCCGGTACATGGACCGCGCCAGACAGGTAGCCCCCAGACGGTAGGCGGGCTAGCGGCCCAAGGTCAGGTAGGTGCCTGCGGTAGGCGGGCAGGCTGGTACAGAGCCTGTAGCCTCCAGTAGCTCCCTCCCCAGATCCCCCCGCCTGCCCCGTGGCAGCAGCTCTCAGGGCGCGGCAGAGGGGGTGCCTGGCCCCCCTGGAAGCGCCGCCGCCGCCGCCGCCGCCGCCTCGCCTCGTCTAAGCCTCGCCTCGCCTCCCCTCCCTCCGCAGAAGCGAGGCGAGGCGGGCGGGTGACGGGCGCCATGACAGGAGGTACCTGGCCGCTGGCCGGGCTCGCCGCAGGCCGGTGGTATATGCCTCACCCGGGCAGGTAGGTAGGCTGAGGTTCGTGGTGCTTGCGTCGCCAGCCGCTGGGCAGCTCTCGCCTGCTCATGTCTGGCCCGGGTAGGCAGCGGCCGCGGACGGGGAGACGACGACGGCTTCCAGAAGAAGATGGCCGAGTCGGCTCCAGGCAGCGGCCGGCGCAGGCGTGCCTCGTTATCGGGCCAGCGACGCGAGGTACTTTTCACACGGCCGCCCTGGCCGGCGCTTGCGCGCGCAAAGCGTCGAGGTACCGCTTCCGCCGGACGCGATAGCGCGGTACCCGGCCCTACCGAACGGCACCGACGCAGGACGGCGGTGGAGGCGGCGAGTCTTAGCAGCCATGTGCGCCGGCGGGAAGAGAAACAGTGGGTACCTGCCTAGGTACACCTACCTAGGTACATTGGGCCACAAGGGCTCAGGCTCGAGCGGCGCGGCAGTGGAAGGATCCGTCGACTCTTCAGCGGCCGCACTACTGCCAGCTCCTTTGTCCGGATTCCTGCTGTCGCTTAGCCGCCCCAGGCCTCCCTCGCCTTCTGTCGCCCGCTGCTTTGGCCGTGTGCCCAGGCCCCTGCCGGTGCCGGCAGGTTGTACACTCCGGTCCCCGGTACCAGCAGCGGCTCGGCTCAGCTCGGCTGGGCTCAGCTCGGCTGGGCTCAGCTCGACCTGCCACGTTTTAGGCCTCTGGTCGCTAATCCGCATACAAATCTGCACCGTCGAACGAGATGCAAAACGGCCATTCCCCGGAGACGCCATCTCTCGCACGCGCTCTGGCGGACGCTGCCCGTCTCTGCGCACGGGCAACCGGCCGCGACGCGTTCCCCGGAGGCGGCGGGACTTGGGCGGGAGCCAAGTCGCGATGGCTTGGGCAGCAGCTTCGCCCGCAAATGTTCTGGGAGGGCAGAATGACCGTCGCGACACCGCCGGCGCCTACGGCTCTGGGCGCGTGCTGGACGCTCTCCTTTGCCTCTGCCAGCCCCCTGCCTCGGGCGTCGTTGGCGCACTTGTACGCATATGGCGACACCAGGACGCAGAGTATAGCTTCATATAATAGCGATATGATAAACAGACTGGTATATCGAGCTTTACATGCGGTACCTGGGTATACACATTACACCCAGTACATACCTACGTACCTCATGTACACACAACGAGTCCTGATGGACCCTTCATTCCTGACCAGGCACACGAGGGCATGCAAAGCCGGCAAATGCCCACAGCTCTATATACCTACCTACCTACATACATACATACCTACATACACGTACGGCACTTCTCTGCTAGCGGCGCCCACCTATGCAAGATGCGAGTGAGTAGTTGCACCCTCGCACTCTGCCGTCTTCAGAAACAGAGCGCCATCCCACGAGCCCGAGCTGCCGTGAATCCTATCCAAGACCTGTTGCGTCTGCGAACCAAGCGCGAACCAACTTCTCTTCATCGACAACTCAACAAGTCGCCTCGTCCCGCCAATCTTCTTCACCCCTCCCACGTCTCCCTCCTCCGTCCCCCTTCCTTCGCCGGCTTCCAGATGGGGGCAGAAGGGAGGGGAGGGGGATCCAGTTATTGCCGGCCCAGGAATGCTCTGCTGCGGCGAGACATTAAAGGCTTCCCCAAGCCAACCATAGCTTTACCAAGAACCCCAGACCTCGGCAGCATTGACAACATCGGCACCAGACCCGGTCGGTATGTCTCCTTCCGAGCCAAACCACCCTCCACGAGGCCTCTCGAGTCAGCCTCTCAAACTCGGAGACGACGCACAGCAGTTTTTACCAACCGGCTGTATATGCACACATACGTATGCCTTACAGGTTCAAGTTACACCCCGCGCCAGGTGTCTGCGTACAACGCGCTTGTATTCATCCCATCTGCATGAATACTCATCACCATGCCTGCTACCGCGCCTGCTACCATGCCGCCCGCAAGCCCTTCCCGTCTCAACCGTCCAAATGCAGCCGGCTACCTTTTCCGCCGACGAGTGGACGATATCGTGAGTCACTTTCGCTCTCGGGCTCATCCCTGCTTCTCAGTGCCCTCGATGGGACCGCATCTGCTTGATATGCCCTTTGCTCGTGTGCAACGTCCGTCGTCCAGTGACATCCGCGTACAGGCACGTCCGCTGCTCGCCCGGCCGAGTGCTAGAGTAGCAATGCAGCAGATTTGGAAACTCGACCTGGGTCCATGGTTGGATCCTGGCTGCCGTATTTCCTGACCCGACCCAGTCACCCGCCATGTCGTGTGACGCAACGTCAGCAAGCGATAGTATCGGGCTCTCGCGACCTGCTCCTCTCTCGCCTCGTCCCTGTAACATTGAATGCTTGCATGCCGCCCCTGTAGCGAATCGCGCAGGCCGTTAACCTTCGATACGAAGACGCGCGGCCGGGAGGCAATCCAGGCTCGAGGTCCCAGAAAGAGCTCGAGTCGAGTCCCCCTCAACCACCCGCTCGACCTCGGCGATGGAAGCCATCGAGAAGCGCGTCTTCTGCCGTGCACGGCCGGCCAAACAAGCCGCGCCTGGCCTACGCTTCTGCCGCGCCACTCCGACCTTGAAATGATGGCATGCATGCACTGAGTCGTCTGCACCACCGACCCAGCTCAGTCGCGCATCAGGCGTGATTCGAGACCCAAAATTCGACTTTGCCGCCTTGTTTCAGGCCACCGGCAGTCTGTCGGCTCACGGCCAAAGTGGTTCGCGGACGCCCTGCCTCTACCAGAGCTTCATCTTTGGCGTAACCTCTGTTCGTGCTCGAGCCAGAAATTCTTGCAGGCCCTGTGACCCCAATGTTCCACCCACCACTCCCCGAAGCTGTCCTCGACGTCGAAATCAACCTTTGCGATTCTCTCCTCCCTCTTCAGACCGCAGAGGAGACAGGCTGCTCGGGCTGTCGGCACCATCTTGGCTGCCTGTGCCTGCATCTTGTCGCTCAGCTCGGGAACCTTCATGTTTGCTCCGCAAGCCGTGTTCGCCGCGGCGACGGCCGACCGCAGCGGCCCGACATGCTCTCGCCACGCGGCAACCACATCGGCCGTCTCCCGATCCTCCCGCGCCGCTTGTGTCTTGTCCACTCCGGCTAGCTTCATGCCCTTGCTGCCCGCAGCCGATAGAGACATGCTCTTGGCCAGAATCTTGTCCCGATGCCACCTGTGCTTCCGTCCCGCGATGACCCTCGCGGCTGTACTGCCCAACAGGATGTAGCCCTGCAGATACTGAGCTGCTTTTGGGTCCGATAGGACTTTCTGCTTGACCGAGGCATTCTGGCTGGCAATCGGCTTAAACAAAAGATTACCCGAGCCGAATAGTTCCGGAAATGTGGACAGGATCACCGAAGGCGGTGGCACGTTGGTCGGAGGACCGGCGTCTGTCGATTCCGTGTCCGGGGGCTTGCTGTCGTCTCCGACACCCCAAGTCCAGTTGTCTGGTGGCCGTGCATCATCCAGCATTGGGCTGTCCAGGCTATCATCGGGCCCGGGGAAATCATCCCAAGCTGCCCAATCACCATCATCATTCCGAGGCGTCCGTGTGGCTGCTCGAGGTCCGGCTCGATCGCTTTTGCCTCCCACTTTGGACGTGTTTTCTTCCAAAAGCAGAGGCATTGGCGCCGAATAAGAAGCCCATTGCTGAGATGAAGAGGGACCGGACCCTGTGGTGCGACTTGGTGCCGATGCCCCAAAACTCAACGGCCCGGATCGCTTGTCCGGAGCCAACTGCTGAGAGACTTCCTGCGGGGATACTTGAGGGGGTTCATCTAGGCTGAGGAGGTCAAAGGACGGGGCGGGAGTCGACACCGGAGCAGCGCCAACAACTCGAGTTGGAGGGGGGGGCTCTGCAGCAATCTCAAAATCTCCAAATTCGTCGCCGTCATCATCTGTTACCTCCCCATCCTGAAGCTCGAAGTCATCGGCATCAAAAAGCACATTTGGCTCGTTGATAGCTGTCTTGGAGCCGGCGTGGGCCTGAGACCCAATCGGCCGTGACGTTAAGAGGTCCTGTGCTCGGGTGGAAAGAGACGGCGGCATGGGCGATACTGTTGAGGCTGGTGTAGCTTCCGCCACTTCAAAGTCGCCCCAGCCCTCGTCGTCATCAGCGGCCACTTCGTCGGAGGCTGCTGGTGGCCGGTTCGTGGTGCTCGCCGCGGCCTGGGATGCGTGCCATGGCTCAGACGGCGGAGAAGTCAGATGCGAGAGGCTGCTTGTTTGGTCCAGGCCAAGGAGATCCTGCTGAGCCCAGCCTGGAGGCTGGGCTGGAGGCTGGACCGGAGGATGGACCGGAGGCGGCTGTTTGGGCCGGCCTGGTTCATGCGCCGGCGCTGAGTTCTGAGAGAGGTCGTTGAACTCGGCGAATAAATCGGCCGACATGGTCTCCGACACCCTGGTAGAGACCAGAATGATGTGCGAAACCGCCAATGGTGAGTGCTGAGTGTTCTGGAGAACGGGATGGGATGAGGTTGGGTCGGTTAGATATGACGACAGATGGGCTCAAAGTAGCACTACGAAGCAGGTACTTTAACGTGCACACGAGATTGGGCGCGAGTTTCTCGACAGTGTCGACTGTGAAGCGCACTGTTACTGTAAGTCCCTGCGCTAAGCAACGCCCCACAAGGCCCCAAGCTCGACGTACGAGGCCTGTCGTCGAAATACGCCGGGGCGGGGCCGCAGATAAGAGACGGTACTTCCATGGCCGCCGTCTGCTATCTAGATACACTGTGGCAGAGACCTCCGCCATCCGGCTCACACGCTCGTGACCGATGAAGCCAGCCAACCTCACGCAGGCCCCGAACCTCGGGCCAGGCCAGAGACCGCAGCCCGGAGACCGCAGCAGCCATTATGAGGTCCCTCGAGGAGACGCTGTAAGTTGAGTCATGGCCACGGACGACTTGCTTGCTTGCTTGCCCGGCCTGGACGCCGTGAGTGAGGGACGAGGCCGAGAGGCTTGGCTGACGCGACTCATCATCCATCGCCGCTGGCAGGTCGAGATGGCAAGCAACGAGCGAGTGCGGCCTCAGCGTCGCCGACTTGCAGCGGGCCGTCCGGAACGACGGCCCCTCGAGCCCCTGCCGCTCCGGCTGCCGCTCAGTTTGCTGGAAGGTTGGTCCACCATGGATTCGCGCCGCGCTGCTCGCTGGTGACCGTTGCTTCTCCCGGCAAGCATTTCCTCTTGTCCAGAGAGGTTCCGCGAGCGGAATTGGCCCAAGTCCTCCGCCACGGCAGGGCCGACTATAGCCGACACCACGACCGTTTCCTCAACTTCATCAGGCATCCTGAAGCCTTGGCCCAGCTCGGCCTTGACCCCTTGACAGACGATCCCGAGGTGCGTCGGCAATGAAAATGGACTGTCCAGCATCTGGCTGATCAGCCTCGACAGTCCCCATGGAACACGGCACGCCAGGATGAAATCATCCGTGCCGAGATCCTCCAAGACGTCCAGAGGCTTCCCGATGAGGTCAATTACCACCAGAGCCACATGCAGACCATGATTCTCGACATCCTCTTCGTCTATTGCAAGGTGAACCCGGAGCGAGGGGGCTACCGCCAGGGCATGCACGAGCTGCTTGCGCCCATAGCCCACGTCGTCGAGCTGGACGCCGTCGACCGGTCCGTGGCTGGCACCTACTCGTCCTCTCTGGAGGAATCCATGCTTGAGGTTCTTGACTCGTCGTACATCGAGCACGATGCCTATATAATGTTTTCGCGGCTCATGGATCATGCCCACGTTTTCTACCAGGCCCAGGATGCGAGTGATCCCTTCATGAATAGCCTGCCGGACCCTGCGCGCCAAGAGAAGCAATCGACCATTGTTGAGAGAAGTAGGTTCATCCACGAAGTCTGTCTTTGCAAGGTAGACGACGAGCTGGCCTGTCATCTTACGAATATCGAGGTTTTGCCTCAAATATTCCTCATGTGAGTGGTGCCTCCACCTCGACAGCGGCATCTCATATCTGACGCCTTGGGAATCATAGCCGGTGGATACGACTGCTCTTCAGTCGTGAATTCCCCTTGGATCAGTTCCTAGTTCTTTGGGATACCATTTTTGCCGTTGATCCCTCTCTTGATCTGATAGATCTCATCTGTTGCGCCATGCTGATGCGCATCCGCTGGCAACGTGAGTTCGTGACGCGCCACCTCTACTGCATCACCTAACTCTCCCCAACACACAGTGCTAGAAGCGGACTATGCAGCCTGTATACAGCTTCTCTTGAAATACCCTCCTCCTGTGCCGCCTCACGGGCCACACACCTTCGTTGACGATGCCCTCTACCTCCGAGACCATATGGATGCCTTGGGAGGAAGTGTCCTCATCACCAAGTACACGGGCAAGGCCCCGGAAAGCGTCGGCTCATCACCCCGTCCCCGATCCGGCACACCAAGCTCCCCCAGATCCAACTCGGTCCGGCAGAGGGGACTCGGCGGCAGGTCACCCTTGTCCTCCCCTTCGCGGTTCCTCCAGCAGCAGGGCGGCGTAGAGTCGTTGTTCCAAGGCGCGGCCAAAAGCGCCAAGGGTGTGTTGGAGCGCGGAGAGAAGCTTGGGCTCAACCACGCCGTGCGGGAGGCCATGGGCGAGATCCGACGAAGCATGCAATCCTTCAACGAATCCAGGCAGCTGCAGAGGTCGCCGAGGAACCTTGTCAGCGAAGGCGCGGCCGCGGAAGCCTTACTGGCCATGGAGAGACGCAACAGGCAGCTGGCAGCTCTCCTTGATGAGAGCATCGCCAGCCTCAGATCTGTTTGCATGTCGAGCCTCGATGATAAGTCCAAGAGCCTCGAGCTCATCGAAGTGGCGGCCGCCAAGGTCCAGTTCGTGCAGGTATACCTGGCTGACCCGACCATGGACATGCCCAGCGTCGACGCCGCAGCCGCCAGGGAGGCTGACATGGCGGCGACGACGGACGCCGAACTCGACACGGCAGGGGACGAGGAAGCAATTGAAAGGGTAGAAAGGCCTCGACCGACCGAGACTTCGCCAAGTCACAGCGGTGAAGTTCCCAGCCCGGGATCAGCCAGCGCGGACAGAACATCGGGGCCACCCGACGTGGCCGAATGCGACACAGCGCCGCGCGCATCGCAGGAGCCGGCGAGCGAGGAAAAGGCTCAGGCGGGCCATAGTCCCGAGCCCTTACGTCCTGCAGCACCTATTCCGACGCGCTCGACCCTCGCTCAGTCATCATTCTCCTGGATGCTGGAGCCCGACGAGTCTGCGAGCCCAACACCGCCGTCTGCAAGCAAGTTCTCGACGTCGCAGCACAAAAAGCGACCGTCAGGCAATGCTAGTCGGGAGCGGAACGCATTCCTATTCGGTGAAGATACGAGAGACAAGAACCTCGAGGACGCATGCAGGAGAGTCGACATATTTGGGCTGGAACCGCTCCAGAAGCCCAAGAACGAGTCGTAAGGCGGGACGGCTTGCATGTCATATGCGACAACCCATTCAATAGCTGTAGGTGTTTTTGTCGCACAATTTATGAGAGTCATGTAGTGTACAATCTAATGGAAGCATGATGCAACGACCGATTTGATGTCATCGACAGAGCGGGAGCATGGGCAACGGTGATGTTGTCGGTTTGGCTGGCGCCGCCTCCTTGTGCGATGCGAGAAGCTCTTGATGAGGTGAATTTTGGGTCCTCGTATGGATGCCGACCCGAAATACTCGCACAATCCGTCTTGCAGATTCTAACTCGCAAGAGTCTTCTTCCTCACCCAAAATGTAGCCAACAGAGCGACGACAGCCATCAGCAAAGCCGGTGCCAAGGCCCCGATCGTGGCCACACGATAGGAGGCTCGGACGGCGCTGGCGACGGGCGGCGGCAGGCTTTTGATGCAGTCGATGTTCTGCCGGACCCTCTCCTCAATGAGACGGGCATCTTCGCTGCTGGGCAGGCGGGAGGCGAGCTGTGCGCGCAACACCTGCTGGAGGGCGGCGGAGCTCAGGGAGATGGCGATGCTGCTGCCGAGCGAGCGGAAGAGGTAGGAACAGGCGACGACGACGGCCGTGTCCTCGGTGGCGGCGTTGGCCAGAAGCCCGGTGAGCGTGGTGGTGAGGCCTGAGAATCCGTTTGTGAGCCACGACGTTTCGCGAGGCATCGATGGAAGGGACTCTTACCGGAGCCACTCCCTATCGCGACAAGGACAAAGGTCATGACCTCTGCAGCAGTGGCCTCGAGCCATACCGAGAGGGCCAGGGGAAGAATGCTAAAGGCCAGGACGCCGTAGCTGAGGATGGTGACGGCATAGAACTTGCCCGTCCTTTTGATGAGCCAGCCGCCGGTGACGGAGGCGGAGACACCGGCCACCATGCCGGGCACGAGCAGCGCGCCACTGGTCGCCGCATTGAAGCCTTCGCCGGCCTGGAAAGACAAGGGAAGGAAGAAGAGGACGGCAAAGTAGCTGCCGACGCCGAAGAAGTTGGTGAGGTAGCCGGCGATGAGGCCACGATCGAAGATGACATGAGCCGGGGCGAACGGGTGGGTGGCGACCCTGGCCTCGACGAAGACGAGCAGCGCGAAGAGCACGGGCGCGGCGGCAAGGCAGACCACGGTCGCCAGATGACACCAGCCAAAGTTGGAGCCGAAGTCGAGGCCGACGAGGAGGGCAAGGACGGCGGCGACGAGGGTCGAGGCGCCGAGGAAGTCGACCTTGCGCATGTTGGCGCGCCAGTCCGAGTCTGCGCGGTGCGGCATGTCGAGAAAGCAGTAGACGGCGAGCCAGGCGACACAACAAAGCGGCACTTGAGCAAGGAAAGACCTATTCACCGAGTCGTCAGCAACAAGGGCCCGGTCGAGTGAAAGGGAAAGGACAGGGTTCACCATCGCCAGCCGATGGAATCGGCAAACAGGCCGCCGACGGGCGCGCCAGTGGACGATCCGGCGGCATATATGACGTTGAGGTAGCCCTGCCAGACGCCGCGCTCTCTCAGGGGTACGAGGTCGGACAAGATGATGGAGACGACGGCGTTCATGCCGCCGCCGCCGATGCCGGCGACGGCGCGAGAGACGCACAGCTGGACGATGTCCCGGGCGAGGCCGCAGCCGAGGCAGCCGACGGCAAAGACGGCGTAGGAGAAGAGGAGACATTCCTTGCGGCCGAAGACGTCGCTGAGCTTGCCGTAGAGCGGCTGGGAACTGGTGAGGGTGAGGAAGAAGCTGGCGGGAGAAGGAGGAGAAGAAGTGAGTGTCGGGACCTCGGGGCGAATCGTCCATGCGCTGCGTGCCCCGGCGCGGGGACCAAGGGGGCAGACTCACGAGGTGGCGACCCAGCTCATGTTGTTGAGCGAGTTGAGCTCGTTGCCTATCTTGGCGTAGGCGGCCACGGTCAGGAGCTGGTCGACGGCTACGAGATAGATCTTGAGAATCGTCACAAACGCCGTCAGTCTCGCGGACGCGGTGTTTTCGAGAGCGGAAGACGGACCCCGACGCCGACGGCGGGTATGAAGAGATGCATCTTGGTGGCCATGGCTTGGCCGCCGTGGGCGAGCGTCGAGCCATGGCCGTGTCCAGCCGAGGAGCGGTCGAGGTGCTTCCTGGCGGCCGCCAGGAGAGGCGAGGCTTCGGTCGGGGCCTCGGCCTCGGCGGCGGGAGCTCCGTCATGCGTGGCCGCCATTGCGGGATCAAGACTCGGGCTTGAAGGCCGTCAAGGACAGGAAGACGACGACGACCGTTCTCGGGCCCACGACTGGAAGAGAAGGGAGGGGAAGGCCGGGCTCGGACGGCCTTTGAATGACACCACGAGCGTCGGGCGCGCACTCTCCCGGCCGGTCTCTCATCTTGGCGATGCCGGGGTGACTGGATGGAGAGACGCCAAAAGGAGCCGGCCCGGCAGGGTGATATGACTGTGAGACAGGTCGGCCCGCCATGACGGCGTGGACAAGAAGCAAAGACGGCATGGGTAGGCACTTGATCCGACCAGACGTCGAGGACGTAGGAGAGGGCTCGCGGCGGACGGTCTCGGAGGCGCGTCTCTAGCCGCGACAGGGCCGCCATGCAGGCCGGTTCGGATGACGATGGGATCAAGGAGCGAGAGAAAAAGGGCATCTGTCGGGCCATGGGGAAAAGCCAAGGGGCGATGGGATTTCGGGCGCAGCCATTGGGCAAAGGGCGCGCTGGAATCCTGCGCCCGCGTACGGATATGGACAGGCAGAGTCACGGCATCATCCAGCAGAGACGGTTGCTTTTTGGCGGGCGAGTCGACGATGTCATGGCCACGACAGGGGGGGGGATTGGCGTCTCGCGCGCCGTCTGTCTACGTACACCTCGACGCTGCCGAACGAAGGAGGGATCAAGACACGCTCTCTTTTTCTTGATTTGTTTTTTTTTCATAGGCAAGCAGACGTCCTCGGCTGGCTGGCCCGGAGGACAGCATGTCGTCTCGGGCGGAGACGGCGGCCGGAGCAGCGTCGGCGCGGACCCGGATGGCCGGGGCCGGCTGCGGGCTTTATACCGTGCGTGCATATACATACATACATGTGGCCAGGTGCCGTGGGGTGGTGAGGGTTTTTTACTGACGAGCATCGTCACGCTTGCGCGTTGGCGCCGCGGCCAACTTTCTTTAGGCCTGGGAAAAAGGATGGAAATTAAGGCGCCAAGGCGGGTGGTCGGTCGTGTACGGCAATGTGGGCCCCGTGCCGACACGAGCGCCTCAGGCATCAACGGGACGTAGAGGGATGCACATACACGCCTGTCGCGTGCGATGCTGATGCTGTACGCGGCACGGCCTCGTCGCGTCTCCCTTCTCGAGACGGGCCGGGCGAAGCCGAGGGCAAATGCCAGTGGAGCGGCACGGGACGCGGCGGCTGAGACAGCGAGGGCGTGCGCCTCCTTGTCGGGGCACGGCGATGACGACGCTGGGCCGGCCGTTCCGCGCCCCGGATTCTGTGCCCACAAGCCGCTTCTGTCTCTCTCTCTCCCTCTCCCTCTAGCCTGCTTTTTCTCCCACCCTCTCCCTCTCGCCCTCTTGTTTCCGTCCGCACCTCCGGGCTTCGAATCGGCGAATGGCGACGTCCGGCTGCTGTGCGATCAGTCATCCGCAGCAGCATCCCCGGCCGAGCTGGAAGGGCGCGCCGACCGTCGCTGCAGCCGGCGATCGGTGGCGGCCGAAATGCGATGCAACGCCAGCCAGAGGCACTGTCTTTGGCCTCCCTGCCTTGATCCCCCCCCCCCTTGGTGTCGGGCAGAGACAGGCTGACGTAGCCGGGGCGATGCATCCGACGAACGGCCCTCCGGACCAGCGGGAGCCAGCACCGGTCTCCCTTAGCTTTCTGTCCGGCCGCCCGACTGAGGCTGGGGCTCGGGAGAGGTGGCTGACGGACGGGCTGCCAAGGTCGGGCACTAGCTGGACTGCCTGGCTGGGCCCACTCGGTGCAGATAGGCTAGTACCGCCCCGGCACAGGCAGGTGAGCAGGCTCCAGCTCTCTCCGCCGGCGGTGCGGCGGCGTTTGTTGTGGCGGGTCTCGCGCCACGGCGAGGCAGCCGCGAATCCTTACACAAATCGGGTATGCACAACACTCCGAGGAGCTACACAACTCGATGTGTCCATGTACCGTCCCCATGTACCCAGGTAGGTATGTACATACCTAGGTAGGTACAGCACGCACACGGCAAAAGAGACGGCATGACGAAATACATATGTTCTGGCCCAGGCCGCCCCCCTCCCCCTTTATGTCTGTCCGTCCAACCGTGTGTATGCATGTACTTGGTCGTCAACGACTCGCATGTAAAGGGGAAGCAAAAAAAAAAAAAAA
>NJEV01000689.1:0-14072 GCA_002591385.1 Cordyceps sp. RAO-2017
AAAAAAAAAAAAAAAGGGCCGCGGCAGCAAGCCTAGTGGGCCTTCATCGCGCCCATCGAGTCGTTCGTCACTCCTTGCCGGCCGGGCATCTTGGTGGGAAGGACGACGTTAGGGCGCGGCGAGAGAAAAAAAGCGCAGTTTGGGGGGGCGGCGCTCACCTCCATCGGCTGGTCAGACCCCCGCTCCAGTATCATCTTGATCACCTCGTCCTCGTCCTCCGTGTCGAACTCGGACGCCAGGGTGCTCTTGGGCGCCGCGTCGTACGTGCCCTGCGCGCCTTGTCTGCCGTCGCGTCAGTCGATCTCCCCCCCCCTTCCTCTCTCTCCCGCCGGAGGGAGGCGTTGGCTCACCGGTGCGTCAGGAAGATCTTGAACGACGAGACAAAGTGAGCGAGGGGGATGCTCTTGTCGCTCTTCCACTTCTTGTACGTCTCCAGGTCCTCGACGAAGATCAAGAAGTCGTCCGTCTTGCCCTTGTAGTGCACCTTGGTCTGGGAAGCCTCGCCTCGCGTCATCTTTGCGTTGCCGGGGGGGAATTGATCGGGGCCGTCCAACAAATCGTCCTCTCTTCTTTCTTCTTCTTTTGAAAAAAACAGGCGACCGCTCAACGTGAGGACAGAGATGGAGCAGATGGTATCGAGAAGAGGAGGGGTAGGAAAAAAAAAGATGGTCTTTGATTGAGGGGAGGGCGGAAGCTAGAGGAGGGGGGGGATGCAGAGAAAGGGAAAACGAGGGGAAACTTGTTTAATAGGAAGCTGGCCTGGAGGAGGAGCTCCCCGCTCGCGCTACGTCATCGTGCCGAGCCGTGGAGCATCAGCCATCCCCTCTGTGGCTCCCGAGCTGTGGCTCCCAAGCTGTGGCTCCCAGGGCAGGCCATCATTTGGCGATGCACCGCCGCACCGCCACCTTTCCCGGTTCTTTCTGCTGACCTCATGACTCTACCGCCTGCCTTCCAGGTGCTCCTCCGAGCCGTGGACATCTGCATTCAGAGTCTCGGCCCAACGCAAAGCCCTCGCTTCTCTCTCTGCGCTGAGCAATGTTTGGATCAGGCCATCACTCACCCATCACTCATCATTATCCTGCCGCTCTTCCTTGCCCGCCCCGCCCGCCCACTCATCCACCTCGGCGGGGTCCGGGCCCGTCCCTCTCAGAGCCGCCCAGCACCCAGCTACGTCATCGGTACGCCGAGCCTACACAGCACACCCCGGTTCGCTCCCGTCATCATCATCATCGTCGGCTTCGCTGCCCGGCCAACGGAACAAGTCTGCAGTCCTCCACGCGCCGTCACGACTTCCATACCTGTCCCCCGAAACAACGTGCTATAACGGCTCTACTTGACTAACCTGGCCACTGCCGCCCGCTGATCATTCGTCTCTCAATGTCTTGCCGACAGAAACATACACCGCCTCTCGCCATACAACCGAATCTCCGGCCTACCCGACTATCGAAAAAGACTCTTGAAGCCGTGGCTCCCTCCCTCGTCTTTGCCTCCGATAGACCTCCCCCTACGCCCATGCGCGCCCGTCCTCCTGGCTACCCAATGCCCATTCTCCTGCTCCTCCCGTTGCCGCACGCCTTTCGAGCAGGGAGGCACCGTCGGCATCACTCGCAGGCTGTTGGCCGACGACGCACGCAACGCTGCACCCCCGTCGCCTCCCCTGCGCCGGACGGTCCCGGGACCCCCCTCCAAATCCATGCCTGATCCCTTCCCTCGTCCACCCGCACAAGACGCCTGTCCGGTCCGGGCCCTCTTCGTTCTTCTCACCTCGTCGGCGTCAGCGCTCTTGCAAGCCTCCCGGCCATCTTCGGCCGCGTTTTTCAAGCCCCGACGCTTGGAGTCCCCTTGGCCGCCATCCTCGCCGGGCTTCGCCTTGGACGTGAAGCTGCTGGATCGCCGGGCAAGAGAGCTGGCGATGCTGGCGACGCTCAGCTTTCTCATCACCGTCGAAGCCGAGGTTCGGACGAGGTGTTCGCTCCGGGCCCGCGTCGTCATGCCGGGAAATGGCAGGATTTCTCGGCTCCACACATCGATCAAGAGCGCCTCTAGGCGCGCTCGCTCGCTGCGGGCCGGCGCGAGGACCGGCATCCGGGCCTGCGTAGTCAGCAGCGACTGCGAGCGGTTGATGGTGAGTGCCGCTGACGCGTTGTTCCCGGCGTCCCGCACCACACTCGTATTCTTGAGCACAACCTGGCACAGTGCAGACTTGGGCCCAACCGTCGTGGCCCGGTGTATCGAGATGCGGCGGGCGATGGTCCCTGTCACATGTCAACAGTCGTCTCCAGTCTCCCGGCGCCAGCCCTCTGCGAGTCGGCACTAACCAGGCTTTCCGAACACTGCACCCAGGCTCTTCATGTCCAGGTCCAGAGAGCTGAAGATGCCAAGCTCTCTCGGCTCGGAGCTCTCCTTGGCAGGTCGAGTCAATCTGCTCCGCCACTCCACCTCCTCCTTGGGCGTGCAGGCCGTCATGATCATCTCGTACAGCTGATGATCGCACTCGAACACCAGCTTCCAGGAAAAGGGCGCCGTGTGGCACTGGAGCCCTGTACGTCCATGAGTGCGTGATACGAGACAGGTCGAGGCACTCGCTCTGGATGACTTGGCTTACCTCGGCCATTGTCGATGTCCTCGATGCTGGCTCCGTTCAAATTGATGCATGCCCGAATGATGTAGATCGGATCCGCCTTCCCAGCCGAAGCAAGGCAGAGGATGTCGCGGTAGAGGAGGCAGATTAGATACTGCCCGTCCACGCCGCCAGGCGATTGCCAACAAACGTGTAGAGTGCCGCAGAGACGAATATGTCCAAAAGCGCGGACTCGGTTCTTCGAGATGGCGTCCAGCCTCTGATCGCGAGTGTAAGTAAATGCCGGCCAAGGACGGCATGGGCGTGGGCGCACCTTATTGGAGAATATGAGTCGGTCCTGCAATAGCCAGGTTCGCTCGAGCGTGGCTTTCGTCAAAGAGTTGTCCGTGGCTCGATTGATTTCCGTCATCGCCTCCCGAAGTCTCGTCAAGACACCGTCGACCTCCATGTGGGAGTTTGGGCAATCCGATACAGGCGTGTATTTGAGAAGTTCTGCAAAGAGGAGCGGGTACTTGCAAACCCGCTGAATGGGCTACCGAAAACGTGAGCGGGTAGTCGGTCCAGGGCTAGCTCGCGGCGAACTTACCTTGACTAGCAGATCACCCATCGTCAGAGCCCTCTTCGACTTGTCTTCGGCGTTCTTCGCAGAGCCGAGGGCGGACGCGAGCGTTTCAAGGCCTTTCTGGTACGTCTCCCACTGGGGCATGGTCTGGTTGGCCGACGCAACGTCCTTGATCATCAACTCATATTTTGCTCCATATTCCTTATATATGAAGAAGCGGTTCATCTAAGCCGCTGTCAGCGTGTGAGAGCGCATTGGGAGAGAGCATGAACTTGCCGAACCTTTTTAGCAAAGACCTTGGACACTTCCGCCACCACCTGTGGCTCTGCCAACATGCCGGGGACGCTCTGAAGCCACTGTATCCTGCCGTTATGGTCAAGAGCCCCGTCAACGCTGGCCCATCGGCGATGTCCATTCACCTCCGTTGCACTCGTCTTCGCCATGGACACAGGCTGCGAGGGTACCTGGGGCTGAGTGTACTCCGAATGCGGCACTGCTCGATGAAGCTCGCCCAAAATCTCTTCGTGAAGTTCGACGATTTCGGTCAGGTTCTTGTTGATAGAGGACCGCAGCCCCGTGCACATTGACGGGAGCGAGGCAAGGATGGTGAGGTAGACCTAAAGGACGGTCAAAAGACGGGCGGTGAGAAGCAGTGGCGGTTTGACCTACATTCATGAGGAATCGAACGTCTCCGATGTAGGCCTCTTCGGTGTCGATGAGCTCTTCCAATACTCGACGGCGCTGCATGGCACGCTCCGTGGCGGCAGCGTCGACGACGTCCATCTTGTCGGGGACGGCGCTGTCTTCGGAGACCCTCGGCCCAGAGGCAGAAGCTCTACTGCTGCGGTCCGTTCGCGAGATGCAATGCGAGAGCGCGACATGCCTCTTGGAACGCGTCACAATGCTGACACTGGCGAGGCTGACACTAGCACTTCGAACAGCCGAGACGAATCTAAAGGACGACCCGGAGGATGACGAGTTTCGGTTGATCGAGGGCCTGGGAGACGTGTGTTGTGCGTTGTCGGGTGCCCCGAACCATCTGGGGAGAGTCCCTGATTTCGCCGCGGCCAACATCGATGGCCTCTGCCTCGCTTTTCGGTGGAAGGAGCGAGCCCATTTCTCAAAGGGCCGTGCAGGTTGACATTCGTTCTGCGGAGAAGCGTGGACGGGCTTGTCGGGTTGCTCGATAGACACGCGGGGACTGGAAAGATGGACGGCGCAGCTGGCGGAAGCCGGCGCCCGAAGAGTGTTGCCGATGTTCTCGATGCTCTCCGACGTGTCCAGGGTTTCGATACCATCGATGCGGAGTCCGTTGAGTCCCAGAGTCGAGCCAGATCGACTGGTGCTCGCACGCAGAACCTCGGGCCCCGCAGGCCTGTTCCGGATCTCGTCTGGCAGGTCTTGTGGGCTGCAGATGGGAGTCGTGGCACAGGTCGAGATGGGGAGCGAGGATGAGGCTGACGAGTCGGCAGACATGTTGCAGCTGGCAAGGCGAGGGAGAGTCCAAAAACAAAGGATGCAAAATCGGTTCCAAGAAGAGACCAAAAGAAGAAGGAAAACCAACGGCCCTGGCAAGGGGTCAAATCATCGTCGGCCGGGGCGTGGCGGCGAGGAAGAATGATACAGACGAGAGAAGGGGCAGGGAGGGGGGGAAGAGGCCGACGATTTGGGCAGTGGGGGGACGACGAGGGACCAAACGATGGGCCAGTAGCAGCCTCGATCTTGGGGAAGGGCGACTGTCCTTGGAGCCTTCCGCGTGTTCCTCGTCGGGACACATGATGGGCAGTCAAGGAAGGAGCTGGTCGAGTGAAGACGGCCTGCCTGCCGAATTCGCATCAGCACAGCTCGAGTAGGCGCCATGCGTTTACGCGGACACGGTGAGAGGAAGACAGGATGAGAGGAAATACGATGGGCAGGGGTTCGGTTGGCCTTGTTCCTCGCAGAATCCCCATCCCGGCAGTCCATCTCTGTCCTATGACGAGGCCGAGTCGCACCAAAGCTCAAGCGTGTGACAAGCCGAGGAAGCTGCTGGCGGGCCGCTGGGGGGTGGCAGACGAGTCCGAGCCAAGCAGCGAAGCGTTGAGGCGGAAGGCGAGCACGCGAGACGGGCCTCGATACCATGGGCGGGCGACTGTGATTCACTACATGCCCTTATGAGTACATGGACAGTCGAACAGGCGACAAGCAGGTATCCCATGTGCGGTGGGCATCAGGGCGTCCGCGGGGCTGGGCAGGCCATGGGAGACAGAAAGATCCATGCCGATGATGTGCAGATGACGAGCTCGAGTCTGCCGTGCCCAAGCTCGGCTGTGGCCAAGCTGCCGAGGCCACGGTGAGCGGCGGACGGGCGATGGCAGGACGTTGCTGGCTCGATGGCGGTAGAGCAGCCGCTGCGGCACAGTGGCGTAGCTGAATGAGGCATCAATGCCCTCGATATGCCAGGTCCTGGCCCAAACCGGACGGCAGTGCAGGATGCATGCTGCTGTGTGCGATGATGTGTCGTTGCTGGGGCCGAGATGCTGCGCGGGTGAGGCGCGGGTGAGGAGGGTCGGCAAAAGTACGGCTAACAGGCCTGCGGTGAATCGAGACGTCCGCACGACGTCTCGTTACCTTTTACGAGCTAAATGCTAGTGTCATCGAAGCAGGCTTTGAAACACGACTACCACATAGGCACTCTTCAGGGTGCCAGGCAGCTGCAGGTACTGAGTTTCGAGGCTTGTCCAGACGCAGGTATCAAGGTCGACTGCCGTGTTGCTCTTGACCGAACTTGCGACGCGGCACGGCGGTGTCCAGAAGACGGCCCCGAGGTTTTTGGGCCGCCGAGGAGGCTGGACAATGGCATCTTGTTCGTCGGACGGCGCTGCAGCAGAGCAGACGAGAGCCGGCGATGCAAAGCCGCGCAGGGCGGCTCCTCGCTTCGCCTGCAGGGTCGGCGCATGGCCGGCGCAGGGCCCAGCCGTCGACTAATGGCGGGAGGGTGTCCGAACCGCCTCACCGGGCGCACCACTTGGGACGTTGCAGCGGATGCTACAAGGCGAGTACGAATACGGAAAGCAATCTTCGTCGTGCCTTGGAGGCGGGAGAGAGAGAGAGGTCTGAGGCCATCTCGCTGTCTGAATACCGAGTACTGGTTGGTAGTAGTAGTGCTGGCAGGGTTGCGGCTATGACCACTACTAGTAGTACTCTACTTTAGTACTCTACTTTAGTACTTTACTTTAGTACCGTGCCTCAGTGGTCGTGGTGGGTGTAGCTTAGTAAAAGCCCAACTCGAAGTACTAGGTACTAGGTACCCAGAGGTCAGCACGCTGCCTCGCACACTACCAGTACTTCAACACCTCGCGCATGTACATATACCTACGCGGCCGGGCAGCCCACGGCCCAAGGTTACCAGATACAGCACGAGTGGGCATCGTCTCCGGCTTCGCCAGACTGCGAAACACAGAGTTCAGGCAGCACCAGACAAGCACGGAGGTCCCCGTAAACCGCCGACGAGCGGCACTCGAGCCCCGGGGCGGAGCTAGACCCAGCCCGGCAGCCAGGCCCCGACCGCAGCGGCAGTCAGCGCCCTGGAGGCAGGGTCAGTGTTGTACGTAGGTAGGTAGTAGCAGGTAAACACTAACGAGTACCTGGCCCGCGCCGCCATTTCTGCAGCCCGCGCCTGGTATCGCTGCCGCGGCCCACCTCCTGGAACTGGGAAGCTTAGTGTCCCAAACGAACACGTAGAAGGTTTTTTTTTCCTCTTCGGCCTCCATCCTCTGCCTCAGCGCCCAGGAGGCAGACGCCGCACTCGCCTCGCTATCCCTCCTCTCTGTCCTCTTCTCCTCTCCTCTCCTCTCCTCTCCTCTCCTTTCCTCGCCACGTGGGGCTTTTTGCCATCTGACACATCTGGCATGTCGGGCCATCGCTGACCCTTCTCCCTTCGCCTTTCTGCCCCGAAGCCCTCGTCTCTCTCTTCCTCATCCTTTCTTCGCTGGAGCTCGGCGCTCTCGTCAACCCTGCTTCTTCCGTCCGCCTCTGTCCGCCTCGCCCTTGCTCCCCCCAGCTTCTGCCTAATCCATCGCCGAATCCGAATTCTCGAGCCGCCTGGCGCGAGTCCCCTGAGCCATGGAGAGCGCCTTCGCCCATCCGATTGCGGCGGTGCTCGCCAATTTCGACGTCGATGAGCACGCTGGCCTCAGTGACAGACAGGTCGACCAGCTTCGGAAAAAATACGGCCGCAACGGTGCGAGCTCCCCCTGCCCTGTCTCTCCCCGGCATGCCCCGCAGTGCCCGTGAATCTGCCACCGCACACACCTTGCTGACCCGGCTCGTCGGCGGCAGCGATCCCTGAGGAACCCCCGACGCCGCTGTGGGAGCTCATTCTCGAGCAGTTCAAGGACCAGCTGGTCATTATCCTGCTCGGCTCTGCCGCCGTCTCTTTCGTCCTCGCCCTCTTCGAGGACGAGGGTGGCTGGAGCGCCTTTGTTGACCCCGTCGTGGTGAGCACGGCCCCCAAGACCCTTTCGCTGACTCTTTCGCTGCTCTTCCGTGCTGACCCACGCGCAGATCCTTACCATCCTCATCCTCAATGCCGTCGTTGGAGTCTCGCAGGAGAGCAGCGCCGAAAAGGCCATCGCCGCCCTGCAGGAGTATTCGGCCAACGAGTCCAGTGTCATCCGCAACGGCGGCCATGTCTCCCGCCTCAGGGCTGAGGAGTTGGTGCCCGGCGACATCATCACCGTCGCTGTCGGAGATCGCATTCCTGCCGATTGCCGCGTCGTCGCCATCGAGAGCAATAGCTTCGCCGTCGACCAGGCCATCCTGACGGGCGAGAGCGAGAGCGTCGGCAAGGACGACGAGGCCGTCGTCAAGGACCAACGCGCCGTTTTGCAGGACCAGGTCAACATGCTCTTCTCCGGAACCACTGTCGTCACGGGCCGCGCCCGCGCCGTCGTCGTCCTGACCGGATCCAACACCGCCATCGGAGACATTCACGAGAGCATCACGGCCCAAATCTCGGAACCCACGCCCCTCAAACAGAAGCTCAACGACTTCGGCGACAGCCTCGCCAAGGTCATCACCGTCATCTGCGTCCTGGTCTGGCTCATCAACATCCCCAACTTCAACGATCCGAGCCACGGCAGCTGGGCCAAGGGAGCCATCTACTACCTCAAGATTGCCGTCTCCCTGGGCGTCGCCGCCATCCCGGAGGGTCTGGCCGTCGTCATCACCACCTGTCTGGCGCTTGGCACCCGCAAGATGGCAGCCAAGAATGCCGTCGTCCGCAGCCTGCCCTCGGTCGAGACGCTCGGCAGCTGCAGCGTCATTTGCTCCGACAAGACGGGTACCCTGACCACCAACCAGATGAGCGTTAACAAGGTCGTCTATCTCAACGAGAAGGGCACAGACTTGGCTGAGCTGGATGTCGACGGTACGACCTTTGCGCCCAAGGGCGCCATCAGCATCAAGGGCAAGGTCGTCGAAAACCTCCCCTCCGCGTCGGACACGATCCGCCAGATGACCGAAGTTGCCGCTCTCTGCAACGACTCCCACCTGGCCTACGACTCGCGCACCGCCACCTTCTCCAACGTCGGCGAGCCCACAGAGGGCGCGCTGAGGGTGCTCGTGGAGAAGATGGGGCCCTGCGCCCCCGCCGGCACGCACCCCGACGACTGTGTCCATTACGCGAGCGCCAAGTACGAGAAACAGCTCCCGCGCCTCGCCACGTACGAGTTCTCGCGTGACCGTAAGAGCATGTCGGTCCTGGTACGGAGCGGCAAGCAAAAGAAGCTCCTCGTCAAGGGAGCACCTGAGTCCATCCTGGACCGGTGCACCCACACGCTCCTTGGCGCCTACGGCAAGAGGGTTCCGCTGGACGGCCGGCTGTCGGATCTGGTGTTGAGGGAGGTGGTGGAGTACGGCAACCGGGGTCTCCGCGTCATCGCTCTGGCCAGCATTGACGACGTCTCGAAAAGCCCGTTGCTGTCCGCCAAGTCTACGCAGGAATACGCTGAGCTCGAGCAGGGCATGACCTTTTTGGGCCTGGTTGGCATGCTGGATCCTCCCCGAAAGGAGGTCCCTGGATCCATCCGCCAGTGCAAGAAGGCCGGCATCCGCGTCATCGTCATCACCGGCGACAACCGCAACACTGCCGAGAGCATCTGCCGGCAGATTGGCGTCTTTGGCCCGAACGAGGATCTCCGGGGCAAGAGCTACACGGGCCGCGAGTTTGAGAACTTGAGCCCGGCCGACCAGCTCAAGGCGGCCAAGAGAGCCTCGCTCTTCTCCCGCGTCGAGCCCGGCCACAAGTCCAGGCTTGTCGACCTGCTCCAGTCGCTCGGCGAGGTTGTCGCCATGACGGGCGACGGAGTCAACGACGCGCCTGCCCTCAAGAAGGCCGACATCGGCGTCGCCATGGGCTCCGGCACCGACGTCTCGAAGCTGGCGGCCGACATGGTCCTGGCCGACAGCAACTTCGCCACGATCGAGGTCGCCATCGAGGAGGGCCGGGCCATCTACAACAACACGCAGCAGTTCATCCGTTACCTCATCTCGTCCAACATCGGCGAGGTCGTTTCCATCTTCCTGACGGCGGCCCTCGGGATGCCCGAGGCGCTGATTCCCGTTCAGCTGCTGTGGGTCAACCTCGTCACCGATGGCCTGCCCGCGACCGCGCTGTCCTTCAACCCGCCGGACGGCGACATCATGAAGCGGCAGCCCCGCAAGCGCGACGAGGCCCTCATCGGCGGCTGGCTGTTCCTGCGCTACATGATCATCGGCACCTACGTCGGCATCGCCACCGTCGCCGGCTACGCTTGGTGGTTCATGTACAACCCCGAGGGCCCGCAGATCACGTTCAGGCAGCTGTCGCGCTTCCACCACTGCTCGGCCGACTTCCCCGAGATCGGATGCCAGATGTTCTCCAACGACATGGCCAAGGCGGGCTCGACGGTGTCGCTGTCCATCCTGGTCGTGATTGAGATGTTCAACGCGATGAACGCGCTGTCATCGAGCGAGTCGCTGCTGACCCTGCCGCTGTGGAAGAACATGATGCTCGTGTACGCGATTGGACTGTCCATGGCGCTCCACTTCGCCCTCCTCTACACGCCCTTCTTGCAGGGTCTTTTCGCCATCCTCCCGCTCAACTGGACGGAGTGGAAGGCGGTGCTTCTCATCAGTGCCCCCGTCATGTAAGTGTCCCCTTCCCGACGCCGATCCGCCAGTCCGGCCATCGGAGCTGACTCTGGCCGTCTTCCCCCGTAGCCTGCTGGACGAGATACTCAAGTTCTTCGAGCGGAACTTCTTCATGCAGACGTCGACGTGCGAGGGCAGCCAGGCCCGCAAGAGTAAAAAGGAGCAATAGAGAAGATGTAGGAAATGGGAGGGGCGGCCTCTTTTCGGAAACCAAGAGGGCAAGGTATAGACAAGACTCGGTTGGTTGGGGTGTCTGCATCGAGCTAGACGTTTAGACAAACTTGTACATACACCGGCTGGCCTTGGCGGGACACGTGTACTCCTCTTGTTATAAACGACTCTTTCTGTATGAACATCAATACGACACGAAGTGATGCAAAGACCCGGGCTGTCACGTGGATCAGCGTCGCGCGAAGTTTCTGACCGAATAGAATGGCCCGGGGGGGGGGGTTCCCATTGCCACAATGACACAGGATAGGCCTAGCCGATGGTGACGGACCGTCTATGTATTCATACAGGGGATACACGAGCCCGGTTCGCGACGGGCCCGCGGGGGGGAGACGCGCAGACGACACACGCTCTCTCTCCCTCTTCCGACCCGACTCTACCAGATCTAGTCTTGCCTGCCCTTTAGTAAGCGCTTGGTGACCTTGTCCTTCTCGATGATGTAGACGTGCGCTCCCCAGCCGGACAGGGCGTCGCGGTCGACGGCGTTGAGGAGGGCCTGCGAAATGGTCTCGAACAGCGCGTCGGGGTCCTGTGAGGTCGCGTGGGAGGGGCGGGTTCGGAGCAAGAGTCAGCAGAGGCCAGTAAGGTCGGGGCTCCGGCCACGAAGGGGCGAGAGAGGAGTGAGGAGAGGAAGAGGGGAAGGGGAAGAGGACCGACCATGTCGGGCTCCCAGAGCCCCTCGCACATGCCGTAGAGCTGCTCGGAGGCGGTGCCGGAGACGATGAAGTCCTTGGCAAAGTCGATGCAGCCGATGCTGTCGAAGCCGCAGATGAAGGGCTTGCCCGTCTTGGGGTCGAGGCCGGCGACGACGGGGGAGACGAAGAAGGGGCCGAAGCGGCGCTCGTAGAGGGAGGAGGAGACGAGGTTGGCGAAGGTGCGCGGGGCGATGGCGCGCTCCTCGCGGAGGCGGTACATGTTGACCTTGAAGCGGAAGAGGTCGCTGACCGTGTTGACGTCGGTGGCCAGGCCCGTCAGGCCGAGGAAGACGTCGCCGTACTGGAAGATCTTGGGGAAGTTGTTGGACACGGTCAGGGCCTGCAGGCCCAGCCGCAGGTCGCACGCGATGGCCACGCAGTCCTTGCCGACCATGGCCACGGCCGCGCCGCCATCTGCCGTTCAGTCGGCAGTCAGTCAGTCGTTCTCTCTCGGTACGACGAGGACAACGAACTTATCGAGAAGGGCGACGACTGGAGAGCGCGGGTCAGCAGGCACGAGCTTGATGCCCGTCCGGCGGGCGACGACGTACCATTGTGTCGACGGGCTGAGGACTGCTTGCTTGCTTGCTTGCTTCTCCCGGCCTTCTCAGCGGGCGAGAGAGTCTGCGAAGTCGACTTCGCGCTGCAGACGTCGAGGCCGAGGCGAGGCTGCGCGGGTCCGCTTCTGGGACGTCGATTGCGGCGACAGAGAGAGATCGTGGGCGGTGATGCTCTCGGACGACGGGCGGGGGGCGTACGGTTTGGCCTTTGAAGCTTGGGTTGGCCAGCTGCCGGTGTGCGAATACAGTGTGCTGCAGTGCGTCCGGCCAGGCAAACACAGCCTGGCGCGGCTCCCCTGGGACAGAGAGCTTCCCACTGGCTGCCGCTGATTGGCCGGAGCTCGGGCGTGCGCAGCAGTGGCCGGTGCCTGTCTACAGGGAGTAGCGAGACAGTGCTGCTGGTTCACCGCACTGTGTTGGTGCCTACGTAATCCGTCTGCCGACTGTTCGAGAAAGCCCAAGCTGCTGATGACGGCGGGCCACGGCCAGCGCGTGAGGACACGCTTTTCATCTCACGATTCACGGCTGCAGCGCACAGGGGAGGGAACTAGACGGAAGAGATTCGTTGCCATCTTTTGTTGCCAGACTGCTTGTCCTGATCCGCCTCTGCCAGACCGAGGGAGGAGGCTCTGTGGCCGTCGTTATACCACAGCCGTCCACCCCGCCACAACCCCACGATCGTCGTCCTCTTCACGTCTCTCTCCGCTCCCGACAGGCGCCCTCGGCTTCTCCCTACCCTTCTCCCCCTACTCGGCCGCACTCTTCCGCCTACCTGAAGGCGGCCTCTCGAGCATGGCTTCCCATGTGGTGGTCATCGCCACCGATCTGCGACGCACAACCATCAAAGTCACGCCCGGGACCTACCTGGTCGACGTGCTCCAAGAAGCGTGCAAGAAGCTCAACCTCTCCAGCGACAAGTATCTCATCAAGTGAGCCCACTCTCGTCCTTTCCCGCCACCCGTCGCCTCCCCCCTCGGCCTCGCCGGGCGGCGGGCGCGTTGCTGAACTCGGCACAAGCTGACGGGATCCAGACACAAGCAAAAGCAGGTTGACCTCTCCGTCCCCTTCCGCACCTCGGGCCTCCTCCCCGGCGCCAAGCTCGAGCTCGTCCAGAAGGCGAACACGCCGTCGGCCGTGCAGATCGCCCTGCAGGTCCCCCATCCCGAGGCCAAGGACATCCCCGGCGGCCGCCTGATCCGCAAGTTCCCGTCCGACCTGACGCTATGGAAAGTCCTTCGGCAGTTTGAGAGCGGCGAGGCCGGCGCCGGCAGGAACCTCAACTTGACGGCGCGCGGCGTGGCCAGCGGCACGAGCGGCAGCGGCCAGCTCTTCTACGAAACGCCCGTCCTGAACATCATGGGCAGGGAACTCGCCACCTTCGCCGACTTCCAAAAGACGCTCTCCCAGCTCGGGCACAACTCCGGCAACGTCCTGATACGCCTTTCGTTTAGGACGACGAGTCAGACGCTATACGAGGCCATGGAGCAGATAAGCCAGTTTTTCAAGGAGACCGAGGAGCCCGCCGGCGCGAACAGCACTTCGCGGCCAGGGGACTACAGGCCCCCGGAGCAGGCCGAGGATGCGGTCATGGCCGATACCGCGCCTGCGCCCACAGCAGACGACGCCCCGGCCCCTCCACCGGCCCCCGCCGCACCATCGCCGGCGGCGGCGGTAGCGAGTCCGTCCGCCACGGAGCACCAGCCTCAGTCAGGAGCCACGTCCGCTGGCGAGGCAGAAAAGCCTACGCCCACGGACCGCTACCAGCCCGTCACCGTCTTCCTCGCCCCGGCGGGGACGACACCGGCCGCCGCCCTGGCGCCGGCGGAAGAGGGCGACTTCACGCCGACCGTCGCCCACGCGCAGCTGCACCAGGCGCGCCTGCAGGAGTCGTCGCGCGCCAAGCGGCTCCCGTCCGACAGGGAGCTCGAGGAGAGGGCGGCGGCGCAGGAGGCGCGCATCGCCGCCATCAAGTCGGCCCTCGTCAAGGTGCGCTTCCCGGACAACACGAGCAGCGAGTGGCAGGTCGGGCCCGACGACACGGGCGCCTTCCTGTACGAGGCGGTGCGGCAGGTGATGGCGGCGGGCCGCCAGCACGCCTTCCGCCTCGTGCTCCCCGGCGGCCGGACGGTGCTCCGCGACGGCGACGGTCCCGGCGACGGCCTCATCCGCGCCCACCGCTTCTCCCGCCGCGTGCTCGTCAGCCTCGTCTGGGACGACGCCGTGCCCGCCGACGTGCGCCGCCAGCCCTTCCTCCGCGACGACGTGGCGCGCCG
>NJEV01000069.1:0-13550 GCA_002591385.1 Cordyceps sp. RAO-2017
ACCCGCCCAGGCCCGCGCCGGCCGCCGCGCCGCCCAGCCCCGAGGCGTTGCCCACGGCCAGCGTGCCGGCCAGCCGGTTCCCGCCCACGCCGGGCCGGTCCTTGGCCCAGCCGTTGAGCTCGTCGCGCGTCATGCCCGTGTACTTCTTGATGTCCTCGTCGCTGATCGGGCCCCTCTTCTTGTCCTGCATCCGCCGGTATAGTGACCTGGTGGGTGAGGCGGTGCTGCCGCCGTCCGGCGACGGGGCCGTGTCGGTGCTGCTGCCTTGCTTGGACGGAGACGGCCCCATGTTTTTTTTGTCTTTTCTTGATCGGTCGTGGCGGACGAGGTCGACTTGGACGACAAAGATCGATGGCAGATGCGAGTTCTCTCTGTCGGACATGGGCGAGGTCTCGGACCAGGCCTGAATAAGTACCCTGCGTGAGCACGCATCCAACGCTCCTCATGTGACGAATCAAAGCCTGACGTCAGAAGCCGGTGCCCTCGTGGGCTCAGAAAACGCCCGGTCGGAGTGGTCAGCCCGCCGCTTTCGATCCGTCCCGTACATGTAAGCGGCAGCAGGGCCGCTCGCCAGGCAAGCCGGGCGACACATCGTGGGCTTCGCCTCGGAGTGGCCGCCTCGGTCCGCAACGTACGAGAGCCGAGAACTCGTCCGCCGCTCATCAGCTACGTCGACGAGGCAGTGCCTCGCGGCCCGATTGGGGGCAGGGCTTTGTAGAGGGCTCAATGTCTCATTTTTCTCAACTCTGGGTGTTTGCAGGCACGTGTGTATGTATGTACTGTAGGTATGTATGTCCTATAATATCCCTACCTCGACAAGCCAGGGAGACGGCGGCGGGATGGGGTGTTTCTTGGAATCATGACCGGCTAATGCGGTTTCTACCAGCTCCTCTTGGGCCCTCCCCCGGCGTCTTCCTGTTCGGCCTTTGCCGTCGGATCTTAGGATTATGCCAGACCGGCTCGATCCCTTTCGGTGTCTCATGCTCCGGTTCTCTACAGCCTGCTGCAGCTCCGAGTGCCGGCAGTGGAGCCGGTCGGAAACATGAATATACAGTGAGATATCGTCGCGGACCGTCTGGTCCTTGGTCGCTCATACATGGCGCGCCATGCCCAGCGTGTTGTTGCCGCCGTTGAAGGCGACAAACTGGGACTTGAAGAAGACGTCGCCGTAGATGCCCATGACGCCTTGGGGCACCTCCTGGACTCCTCCGAAGCACACTGTCGCCCATTGTCAGCTTTTGCGTTACGGTGTTGGGTGGAGAGGGAAGATTGAGGAGAAGAGGGCAACTCACAGCCGCCTCCGGCTTCGGCAAACTTGATGTCCTCGCCCGCGACGCGCGCCATGTAGACGCCGCCAATGTCCAGGTCCAGGTCTGGCATCTGGGCGTTGCACGGGAACGTGAAGCCGCCGTTTCGCTGGTCGAACTTGGCGCCCTTGACCTGCGAGTAGTAGCCCTCGACGATCTTGGAGTCGGCCATGATGAGGGTGGTGCCCGTGTCGGCGATGGCCTGGCCGCCGGACGTGGCGGGCTGGGGCTGGCCGCCGCCGACGGCGAACTTCTCGCTGCTGAACTGCCAGAAGCCCATGGTGGTGTTGGCGGGGATCCAGGCCAGGTCGCCCTTGAACCTTCTGCGGTCGATGGAGCCGAAGGTGTAGGTGCCGGCGCTGCCGCCGCTCAGGTCGGCCGTGAAGACGGGCTCGTTGAGCGAGTCCCGCACGTTCTCAAAGAAGGTGTTCTGCTTCTGCGGCTGGACCGTGTTGATCTTGCCAAAGGCCAGCCCCATCAGCCCGTCGTTGTTCTGGTCCTGCGCGAACGTCTGCGTCACCGCCGTCGCCAGCTGCACCGGCTGCGCCGCCTTGGCGCCGCCGACGCTGACGATGTCCATGCCGACGCCGCCCTCGGCCCCGGACCCGTCGCCGTACGAGATGCGGAACTGCAGGTTGTCCATCGGCCGGAACGTCCGGCTCGCGGCCGGGTTGTAGACCTGGTGGCCCTGCGTCTGCGACGCCGGCAGCTCCGAGTTGAAGACCCAGAGGTCGGACGAGCCCGTATCGAAGATGAGGTTCAGCTTCTGCCCACCGATCTCGACCGGGGACAGGAACTCGGCGTCGTTCTTGGCCGGAATCGCAGCCGTGGACCCCTTCTGGTTCTCGCCCATCTCCGACCCTCGCTGCCCTCCCCGCTGCTTCTGTTCCTCCGGGACTTGCTGGCCCTGCGTCTCCGGGGGCGACTGTCCATCGGCCGGGGCCTCCGTCTCTGGGGCAGGCTGTCCATCGGCCGGGGCCGGTTGTCCATCGGCCGGGGCCTCCGTCTCCGGGGCTGGTTGTCCATCGGTCGGGGCCTCCGTCTCCGGGGCTGGTTGTCCATCGGTCGGGGCCTCCGTCTCCGGGGCTGGTTGTCCATCGGTCGGGGCCTCCGTCTCCGGGGCCGGCTGTTCTTCGGCCGGGGCATCGGGGGCCTTGTCTCCGTCGGCCGGGGCGTCGGTCGCAGAAGGTGCTTCTCCTTCAGACTGTGTCGCCGTCGGCGGCGGCTGCTCTTCCTGCTGCTGTTCCGCCGGCGGCTGTTCTCCTTGCTGCTGCTGATCGTCTTGTCTCGGCTGCAGCTGGCCGTCTTGCATCGTCCCAGCCAGAGAGACCCGGGCGCCGAAGCTCACGCCAGGCATGTCCCGGCGTCTGTTGGGCGTCGGGGCTGTCCCCGTTTCCAGGCCCCTCCTCTGCAACTCCCTCTTCTCCATGACGGCAGCAAGATGTCGAGGCAGCGGGGCGCCAAACTTGCGGTACGCCTTGGCGAGGGCGGCTGGTCCATCTCGGCCTGCGAAGTTGGGGTTTGCCACCCGCTTTACCGCAAAGGAGCGCTTCTGGATGCCGGATGTCGAGGCGGCGGCTGCCAGTGACAGGAGAGCGAGCAAGAGAAAGCTGAGGAAAGAAAAGGAATGCATGTTGAGGCTGGTGGTAGAGTAGGACGAGAGACTCGTCGATTATACAGAAGAAGACTGGAATAGGGAAAGATTATGGAATGACCAAAGGAATACTGTCCACACCAGGTGGAAGAAAGGGATGAATATGGAACAGAAGTGAAAGCGACAAGCGCGGATGATGGCCACCACGTCTCGCCAGAAAGGGAGGAGAGAAGGCAAGGTGGTGGAAGGCGAAGGCGCTCCGGGGACCAGACGCAGATCACATCTTGGGAGGGCGACGGAGGGGGAGAGGGCGATGAAATAGAAAAGACGCTCATCAGTCTCTTCAGAAACAGCCGAGGCCGGTGCCAGGCGCATCAACAAACGCCCCCTTCCCCTACCAGCCGGGCCGTTTTTCCGCTGCCGCGCAACACATCGTGGTCGGCGGGTGGGATAAGGGGGTGAGAGATGGACCCTGTCTTTTGTCCGCGGCTAAACAAAACGAACGAGCTGGCCAGGAGGGTGGCGAGGACGCGAAAAAGGGGGGGGGGGGTCTGGTGAGCAGCTGGAGACGAGGGACAAAGAGAGCAAGAGGGTCAGACAAGCCTCGCCGCGACGGCCCTCCACGACGGCCCTCCACGACGGCCCTCGGCGCGTCTCGAGCTTAGCCAGGTCGACGGTGAGAGGTCGGCGAGCTTGAAGCCACGGCCCGAACGCGGGGGCAGCACGTCGTCCTAGCCGCTGGGGGTCGCGGTCCATGGTCGCACGGATCGCCGCGAGTCCAATCGCGAACGCGAGGGCGGTTAGAGAATGCGCCTCGTCAACTTGAACACAACACACGAGATTGGCCGCGGCCATGGACAGGGGACCAACCGCAGCGAACGTTATTACCTGTATCCAGGACCAAGCCCGTTACTCAAATCACGTCCTCCTTCTCGCTGTGGACTCACGCTGAGGCGGGATTCGAGTGATCGCCAGCGTAGGTCGAATATGCAAGTCCCAAGACAGGCGCTGTCGTCCAAATCCGACGTCGAGTGTCGGACTAGGCCGAGGCCAGCGCAAAGGGGCCCGGCCGACATAGCCGGGCGGAGCTGCCTTTCGGTCGGCTAGGTCGGTCCAGGCCGGGCCCGGGGAATGGTGAGCTGGCGAATTAAATGGCGCATCGTCTTTGCTAATCGGCTTTCGCCTCCGGCCGTTTCTCCATGCGCGCCGACCTGGCCATCTGAAACAGGCCGTCGTCATCTGCGGCGTCCAAACACGCAAGGTCCACGAGATCAAATGTTGACTGGATATGCACACATTGACGCGTATATATTCATTGATGCCCTGCCATAGAGCCATAGACCTGACGCGCCCTTCACCTGGCACAAGCCTCTCCATAGTCGACTTTCCCCCTTGCCGCGGAAGAAAGGCAGACTGCGGCGAGCTTGGTCCGCCTCGTGTCCCGACCTCGTGTGCATATACAATTATGCGCCCCTGTTCGTGATTCATCACAGGACAAGCCTCAAGCCCGGTTTCAGCGAAGACGATCTTCCGCCACCGTGCGCAACTTGCAGGCCCAATCAGTCCAAGTCTCCTGACGGCGCCCAACCAAGGCAAAGTGCACCCGCGCTCTCACGCGCCCTCCCAAGACGCGCCGACGGCCTTTTCCTTGAGCCGCCTGCGGCTTGTCGTCCCAAGTGGCAGGTCTGCCGCGCCCCTGAAACGCTCCCTGCGGACAACGTCTCAGCCAATGGCAGGCTCGTGGTGCGTTGCTCGCTCCTCTGCTTCCCCGGGCATTAGCGGCTCGGGATCAAGACAATGGGCATGGTATTTTTCTGTCCAGGCACGTTGATGCTTCCTTCACTGTCGGGCCTGGATCAGGACGCGAAAGCCACTGCCGCGTTCAACAGCCACTTGAGTGCGCAGCGTCCGGCCCTGGATGACCCATCCGCCACACTTCCAGCAGGCCCCATAGCGTCTGGCCATCAGGCTTCGTACTCGGACTGGGTGACAAGCCTAAGCGTTCTAAACGCCGAGGCACAACGGTATGTCCGTGGCAAGAAGAAGAACAGGGGAAGGTCGGAACATAGGACTTGGGTGTGAGTAAGCGCCTCAACCTCGTCCCGGATACATCAAATGTATCAACAGCCTGCGTCATCCTCGAGGCGTTGCGTGTGAGCTGACGACGCGGGCAAGACGCCGTTCCGTGGGGTTTGGTGGCCGCGTCAGCCATGTTCCTGGCTATGTATGTGGCGTACGACTTCTTTTGATCCACAGGCCGTGCGCGATTTGCGCGTGTCCGTGCTGAACAAAAATGGAAGAACCCGTCCACGGTCTTGGCTCCTGGGTCTTCGTAGCTAGCCATCGTGACGGCTCATCTAGAAGGAGGGGGCGGGAAGAAGACTCCATGTCCGTTTTGGTCTGGTATCAAGACTAAAAGCCGGCACGTAACAGGAACTAATCGTAGATGGAGTTGAAGCGGGACAAGTTGCCAGTGTCACTAATGTTTCCCGGGACCACAGAAACGCACGGTTGAGCCTTCCCCAGGGGTTTCTTTTACCTGCAAGCGACTATTGTGTGGTGCTTGCAGCAATGTATCCATGTTGTGTCTGGTGGCGACGGAGCCAACACCAAGCTGCTACTATCGAAGCGGAACCTATCAGACACTCGCTCATACTCATACTTTTGACTATGGCTATGGAGTTCGCGGATAAATGTGTCGAGCGAGCTGACATGACTGGGCACGTTCCACTCGACAACGTGAATGTTTTCGAGGAACACTCACTACCTTTCTATCGGGAACACTCTGATGGGCGCCACATCCGCCACACTGCCCGCCACACTGCCCGCCACAGGGCCCGCCACACTGCGCCACGCGCAGGTCTTGCTCGTGGCCAAGGAAAACGCAGCTTCCCTCTCGACCAAAGACGCCATCACCATGCGGCCATTGGTCGGATTCCTATCGCCAAACAATCCCTGGCCAAGACATGCCCATTTTTCACGACTCTTCATCCCTAGCCGGCCTCTCTCTCGCCGCTCCGCTCCGCCCAAGATGGCCGCCCTCGACTCTGATTCGGGCGACGAGCTCTTCGACGGCATCGACAGCCAAGACCTGCTGCTCCCGTCACAGAAACGCAGGCGCCGCGGCCACGACGATGAGCGCGACGACGCCGCCTCCAAGCGCCAGCGACCCGGCGCCTCGCACGCCGCCCTCGCCCGTCGCATCCTGACGGACAAGTTCGGCCACCGCAGCTTCAATCACCAGCAGGAGGCTGCCATTGGCCGCGTCCTGGCCGGCCAAAACACGCTCGTCATCTTCCCCACGGGCGCTGGCAAGTCGCTGTGCTACCAGGTAACGCTTTGGCCAACCGCTCTCCCGCCTCCCCAGACGGAGCCCTGACGAGAGCGCGCCGCAAGATCCCGGCCGTGGCCTTCGAGGAGCTCGACAAGGCTGACGGCTCCAGAGAGCCTGGCCAGTCGGGAATAAGCATTGTCGTGTCGCCGCTTATCGCACTCATGAAGGACCAAGTCGATGCCTTGCAGAGCCGCGGCATTCCCGTCGAGTCCATGAACTCTTCCAAAACTTATGAGCAGCAGCAGCTCACCCGCCTCGCTCTGCAAAAGGGCCAAATCCGCCTTCTTTACTGCGCCCCCGAGAGACTCAACAATGAGACCTTCATCGAGAACATGAAGACGGTCCCCGGAGGCGTGCGGCTCGTGGCCGTCGATGAGGCTCATTGCATCTCTGAGGTTTGTCTCCATCCGCTGCCGATCACGCAGAGCTCGATTCAGCTGACCGGTGTGACAGTGGGGCCATTCGTTCCGCCCTGAATATCTCAAAGGTGCGACGAACACTGAATGCCGTTCAGCCCCCATCTCAGAGCTAACCACCTTTCCTTCAGTCGCTCGCTTCGTTCAGGAGATCAAGGCCGAGCGCGTCATCTGCCTGACCGCCACCGCCACCCCCAAGGTGGCCGACGACGTCTGCAAGGCATTCAACGTTGACAGCTCATGCGTTTTCCGCACATCTCCATATAGGCCCAAGTTCGCTCCCCGCCTCGCTACCGCCGACTGCATGATGCCAAGACTAAAAACCCCTGGCACAGCCTCCATCTCTACGCGGAATCTGTCGAGCAAAAGCAGGACAAGTATGAGAAGGCCTTCGAGTTTCTCCGGACGCACCCTGGTCCGACTCTCATCTACGTCACCTTGCAAGCGGTCCGTTCCCGCATCCTCCCTTTCCGCCCGCGGTCCGGTACCAAACTGACTCGTGGTAGCAATCAGAGTCGCTTGCCAGGGACCTCACACGCCAAGGCTTCCGGGCGGAAGCATTTCATGCCGGCATGAAAGCCGAAGTGAAGCAGCAGATCCAAGAGGACTTCATGGCATCCAAAATTCCGATTGTAGGTAAACAGCATCAACGGGACATGACAGGCGCCAACACCTCGACTGCAGGTTTGTGCAACCATTGCGTTCGGCATGGGTATCGACAAGCAGGGTATGCCACCCTCCTATCTCCCTCTGGACATACTCTGATCCCGTCAGATATCCGGAACATCATCCACTGGGACATACCCTCCACTGTCGAGGAATACACCCAGCAGATCGGCCGCGCCGGTCGAGATGGCAAGGAGAGCCACTGCATGCTCTACATCTGCCACGAAGACTTTTACATCCGGGAGAACTTTGCCCGCGGGGACCTCCCGTCACGGACCTCTCTCAAGGCCCTGCTGGAAGACATCTTTGACGAAGATGCCGTCCAATTGCCCGTTGACGGGGTCATAAATGCGAACCTCAATGCTCAATCCAAAGATTTTGACATACGGTCCTCGCCGCTGAGCATCATCTATGCGGCGCTGGAACTCCGCTTTGGACTCATTCGGGCCATCACCCCCGAGTATACGCAGTATTCCTTCGAGGCAACGACCAAGTACTACCCATCGCTGAAGGCGGACGACTCAGAGGAGGGAAAGGCCATCTTTTCCAATGCCCGCAAGGCGGCGAAATACCACCACATTGACCTCTCCGCCATCGCGAAAGCAACGGGCCTGCTCCGTGCGGATCTCGTCAGGAAACTCAACCAGCTGGAGGACCGGGACTGCATCAAGCTCAAGGCCAGCGGGATCGAGCATCGATATCGCATCCTCAAGCCTCTTCCCTCAACGAATGACGCCATCGTCAAACTGGTGGACGAACTGTACGCCGACCTTGAGTCCAGGGAGGAAGAGGCCATGCGTCGGGTTCGGCAGATGGCTGATCTGGTAACGGGGGCCAAGTGCTTTGCCCTGGCCCTGGCCGAGAATTTTGGAATGACACTTCCAGACGGGAAAGGGGGTTGCGGACATTGCACGTTCTGCCTCACGGGAAGTCCCGTCGTGTTGCCACCCAAACCATCTAAAGTGGTCGACAAAGCGGCAATTGAGCGCATCTTGGAGGCATGCGACGTCCGCGACGATCCGAGATTCTTGGCTCGTGTTGCCTTTGGCATCAAAAGCCCCAGAGTTACGCGGCTCAAGCTGGATAGGTCACCGGTCTTTAGATCCCTGGCTGACCACGACTTTAAGGCGAGCAACCGTTGCGTACGCGAGTATGGAGTTTGAAGCTGACAGAGTCATCCAGACACTGCTAAAGGAGTTTACCGCCGCGTGCGAGACGGCCAGTTCGGACTCGACGGCCTGACTTGGCGGCGCATCCGGTCAAATCTACGGTCTACCGCACCTAGCGCGTGTGGTAGATTGGACGCCGTACGTGTATTTGGAATGAAACTGTGCGTTGCAGAGCGAGAGGCGTCGAGGGGACGGCACACACAATGTTGTCGTCATCAGACCGGAACTGTAAAACGTGTAGACTAGACGTGATAGACTCCTGCCGTTGCTTGCTTCCACGGCGATAAACATTGATACGAAGGCGCGGGTGGGCTAACGAGACAGTTTTTTTGCTGTGTATGCTACATGTCCACTTTCTTGTGCTCTTTGAGGGTATGTACCTATTCGTGAAGTATCAAGCCCTCAAGGAACCGGGTCGAACGAGAGAGGACCAAGGGGTCAATCATCCGAATAGGCTACAAAGCGTAAGAATAGCTGGACAGATACCGGATCAGTACGTATTGCCTGGCTAATCCGGCCGACGTCTTGACAATAGACAAGGCGACGTGATTGCCTCTCAGTGTCGCCCACACATCGAGGTCAGCCGCAGTCAGACAGAAGCCAGACATGGAGTCCTCAGCGTGAGGAGTCCATCCAGCTCAGTCAAGCCTTTTCAAGGACAGGGAATCGTTTGGCGGTGGCTGACGCTCTTTCGATATCCATTTGTCGGCCCGAGCATCGGCAAGGTCAGTACGCGACTTCGCCTTAAGACACCAGTGACGGGAACTCTGCTGATTTATAATCTGAACCAGTCGCGTCTTTCTTTGTGGGAAAGAGGACTGAGATAGCCGACAGCGGTATCATAAACCAAAGGCTCGCTTCCGAGAGCTGTGGATCGCACCGAGCCGCCCTCGAGCAAGGCCCGCACAGGATGAAACGATTTGCTCAACTCGGCCTTGTGTTGCTTGACGAACGCGGAAAGATCTACAGCTGGCCACAGTTGGGAAAGCCCAAACTTGGAGGCGAGGTCGAGCGTAGCCATGGTTGGTGCCTGTCTGCGCGCAAGCAGGTAATGCACAAGGACAAGAACTTGGGTGTATTTCTCCGAGGTGGTATTTTCGTGTTACCCCGCTTGATCATTGGCTCATCGGGTTGGTACGGTGCCATTGAGAGCGCTGCCAGAAAGGTCAGGAGCCGTGTATCCGCCGCCAGCATTCGCGTGTGCGTCTTTCTCTTCCTGCCTCTAGTCCTCTTGTGCATGTGTGTACATCAACAGATGTCTTTGGGGCGTCTGATACCCTCGGTGCCCCTTCTTTGATGGTGAAAAGCAGGGTTTGCCAGAAAAGACCGCTATCGAACAGACCCATTTTCTGCACTTGTCAGGCTGTCTCATGCCAGTCTGTGCCCCGATGCTTATTCTCTCCTCCTTCGTCGCGTGCTTGGATCTTATTATCTGGGTCGACGAAACGGAATTGTGCACCCCAGGGATGACAGGTAGCATAGGTGTAACACGGTTGCAAGCCTGGAAGTTCAGAAATCTCGTACTTGTACTGGGCTATAGGGGATGTCGTCGGCAATCAGAGAGCTGGAATCACATCGGTGGGTTGTCCCGAGGAACACCTCTCAAGGTTCACCGTGTAACACAGTCGAATCCTGTCCTCGGCTCCCGCTTTAAGCCGCTCCGGCATACTGACAACCAGAAGGTAGAACTGAACATCAGCTCCAAAGCCTGGAGTTTCATTTCAACCTGCCTAGGCCGGCTTCTGACCGATCACAAAATTAATCTTAGGCGCATAGCCATGCTCCTCGATCTCGACATTCAGCCTGTCCAGGAAGTCATGAAGCTCTTGGGGCGTTTTGGCGACGCCAGAAATACCGTCCCGAGGGACCTTGTACTCAAAACTCCTATACGTCTCGTTCCACATCTGCATCGACTTGCCCTTCCAGTAGTCCCTCTTCGCCTTGGCGCCAATTCCAAGCTCATACTCGTACTTGGCCACTTTTTGGCATCCCGCCTGCTGGAGCATCCTCTCGAGCTTGTGGCCAACGTCTATGTCGAATCCATGCTGGTCGCACGTCCATGTCTGGAAGATTTTCTGTTTTGCAAGTTCGGGGTGCGTGATTTCAACATCGTTGTCGACCCAGACGACTTCCACCAGCTCGAGCCAGCCGCCCGGTTTCACGAGGCCCAGAAGTCTCTCGACTGCCTTGGGCCAGTCTTGCTTCTTGATGCCCCAAATGAGCAGACGTTGGTGGACAATGTCGAACGAGTTTTGCCAGTTCCATTCCGCTGGGAACTCGCAGTTCACGTCATGCAATCGCAGGTCGGGATGCACGCGACGCTTGAGTGCTGGTTTCAAGTATTCATCGTGGATGTCGATGCCGTGTAGCTCCCACTTGTACTGCGGATTGAGGCCGGATAAGTCGCGCAGCCAGGTTCCTGCATGTATATATGCGCTTGAGTGAACGGTCAGGGTATTGCACTGGAGCAAGACACACCGTCTGCACATCCACTGTCCAAGACTCGGACGGTAGATCCAGGTGCGGGCAATGGGGACTTGAGCAGGACGTCCTGAGTGTCGCTCATTATGAGGCCATGACAATCCTTAACTCGTGCAAGCTCCTCGGGGTGATGGGGCAGCAGGTAAATGCCCTCGGTTCCCTTAAAAATCCTCGCTCTGCCAACTGGTGCCTGGACCTGGGATGCCATTGATCTTGAAGTTCAAGGTTATTCTAAGAAGATGATGTCGATCCTGGGGAGACTGTTTCCAATTGATCCTTCGGTTGTGTAGCCCAAGGGGGAGGTTGCAGACACAACCGGGGCGTGCTTCGCTCACACATACATATATGAACAGTGTGCGAGACGACTACTGCCCTTGCTGAGAAGGAATAAGACTTGGCTAGTATGCTCAGTTAAGATTACTTATTGATAATTGTTGGCGGGGAAAACACGTGGGCCTAGATGATAGGCTGAATTCAAGCGAGAAAGGAGGATACATAAGTTGGCCGGGTTCAAGGCTGACCTTGAAACACCCTATTCTTCCCTGCGTGTGGGTTGCAAGCGTCGTCGGACGATCGTCGACGGGATATAGCAATGCGACGCCATGAGACGGGACAATCTCATCCCGAGGTTCGCACGCAACGGTCACCGTCAACATGAAGCTTGACGTCAGCCTCAAAGCTGTTCGTCACCCGGCACAAGGGCAACTTGGAGCCACACTCATGCAACTAACAAATAGTCCATGCAGCAGATGAAGCAGTGACACGACTGGAATCTTGAGATTGACAGATTACCGAGAACAGACCTCAACTGTCAACTTCATGTTGGTGACCAGCTCATCTCGTCTGGTTTTATGTTCACTGTCACGCGATCTGTTCGGATGTGGTGAGTTAATCTTCAAGTTGCACCCGGGAAATGCTGGTACGCGTACACTTTTGCCATAGTAGTCAGTTTGATTGCAACAATTTTGTACTTGTCCTGCCCCTCCGTCTTATCTGTCGTCAACCCTGAATACTTGAATCCTTGACACACGGAAAACACACACATGCATATTTTAGTTGCTCTCTTCCGCTCACTTCCATGTTGGTCCTAGCGGGAGGAGATCGAACCTCTTCTGGCGATCTGGCGGGCTCTATCAGGTTCTTGCATCACCACGAGCCTTGCTTCGGATAATCCAGATTTGGACTGTGTCGAACTTTGTCTAGTCCTCACCTAGCGGCGCATCCGTGGGCCCGCAACATACATGTAAGTCTGGTCACTCCATGTCTGTTAGAGGTCAGCATAATGACGGCGTGACATACTGTCTTACAACTCTTGTGAGGGTAAGAGAGTGATAGGATAACATCATTTTAGAGTTGAATAGAGCGTTCCGGCCGACGTGGCCGTATGCCTCTATAACTATGTCTCTTCTACATAAAGGAGTTTTAGAGCGTATGTACCCCCTAATAGGCGCCTCTGCCGTGCACCTAATCTGCCGTTATTGCCTCTACTAGTATCTACTCTGCCTCTCGCCTCTGCCCGCCTCTGCCTACCTCTGCGTGCCTCTCTCGGGCCTGCCATCTGCCCTCTGTGCCTCTCTCGTGCGTGCCTCTCTCGTGCGTGCCCCTTATGCCCTCTATGAGAGAGAGGGAGGGAGAGAGAGAGTGTGTGTGAGTGAGTCAGGTTGGTAGCAATTGCTTGTTCAATCGAGCGACCCATGAATAGTTTTATCTTAAGCCATCAACTGCCAGTTTGATCATTCCGATCAGCTATTGAGTCCGACCAAGGCCGCCACCGCATTCCATTGCTCTGTTTCCCTTCTTTTTGTCTCTCTACCCACAAATCTTTCCTCGTCTCGCATAAGCCAGGACGAAGAGACCCTCTCGCATCAATGACTTGTATTCTTATATTCCGGTCAGAAGTTTCCTAATTTACATATTACTACATGTAGTCTACATTGTTAACCACTATGTGATAAAGGCAGCGTCAAGAATGTATTGGATATATCAGTTATCCCAGTCGAATGGCTTAATCATCGACGAATTTTCGCACTTTACTAAAGCACTAGAGATAGCTCTTTCAGAGTAGAGATGGCTCTTTGCACAGTAACGAAACCCGTTAGCCCAAGATCATCAGCAGGCTAATTCTTAGAATTGAGTACCCCCTCATGCACCTAAATAAGTACGTCTGTCTAATCCCCTACTACCAGCCGCAGCACGCAGGGCAAAATAGGCATCAACCCTATTCTAATTTATTTCATAAGGACGAATCGTAGATTAGAACCACTTAACTAGATCGGATAGATTAGAGAGGCTTCAAAAATCACGATCTTAATTAGATCTATGTTATAATATTACTCCGATAAAGCAAAGATAACTTGCCTAGCTATAGACCAAGTCGTTTATATAGAAGTTTCGACCCAGTCCTTTCTTTCGCAGAAATTCATAGGACGCTGCCACCCTTACCATCAAATCGCGCGTTGAAAAACTAGAGCGACGAGTATAGATACTAGCCCCGTCGCCAGCCATGGCAGACCAACCGGGTCCATCTAACCAGGCCGGACGGCCGACAGGAACGGAACCAGCTGGTGGCTCCCAGGTGGCCAC
>NJEV01000069.1:13670-44558 GCA_002591385.1 Cordyceps sp. RAO-2017
AGGGGGGGGGGGTCAGGGCCAGAGGGCAGAGGGCGAAAGGGGCAGGAAGCATTTGTACGGAAGGTACGTTCCTCTGTCTCTTACCTATATAATAAGCATAGAGAGCAAAAAAGAGCTTTCCAGCCGTTATGGATTTCTACCTCTTTAACTCTCTATTAAGAGGCAACGCTATTTTCGCGGAGACGCCATATTCTACGCAATAGAGTCTGCGTCTCCAAGAAGCGGACAAAAAAAGACCACATTTACTCGAGGCAAGTAACATCGTGTTCAAGAGGGGCAATAGAGTGAAGAGGGTTTAACAGAGTCACTAGACCTATATTGTACGCACACGGGTGCGCGGCTGGGCAGTTGTCACTGCTTACATGTATATATACACATACATGTATGAAGCTCAATTTCCATATATATACTGTCGACCCCGAGGAGTCATATTCACTCTGTCTTCGAGACTGTCTTTGAGATGTCTGGACAGTTATGGCAAGTCAAGGTTGAATTTCGTTCCTGCTATGACGTCCACAGCCTAGGTCATGGTCATAACATTGAAGCCCTCAACTGTTTGGTAGATTTGCCCATGATACCCGGGGTGTGTGCTCCTAAGTGGCTTTATAGATACCTGACCCTATCATGGCTTACCGATACACCTTGAAATGCCGTTCTAAATCCTCTCATGTTCCTATGTTGCCCAGAATATGTATTATACCGATTCGACTCCCTTGGACAGCAAGGCATTCTGCTCCTGCGCGGCAAGACAAGCACCTTTCCGATGGATAGTACCAAGCCCTTCATTGAGAGTCATGATCCCCTCGGGGCATGACGTATGTTGCCTCCTTTGAGGTTCTTATCAACCTGAAGACAGTCCTAAATTCCGCTCGCTCATGGATGTATATGGAACTCCCGCGTACGGTTTCAAGACCAGCGTTCAGCTTACGGTCGTAATTCGAGAGAAAGATGCCTTCATTCGAAGTGTTCACGGAGTTCATGATGTTTAGAGGGACAGTGGTTCCATTCGAGCTCGTAGCTAAGCGTTTATCTGTTACTCGGACATGATTGATGTTCCAAATAGACGAAGGGTCCCTGCAGCTCCAATAGCGATTGTCTGAATATCAAAGCCCCGAATCAGAAGCAGTTGCCGGTCTCGGGGTTGGTCGAATAAATGCAATGGCCAGACTACATTTCGGATTTCAAGCCAGGTCAGCTTCTCGTCCACAGTCAAAGTCGCCGCTCGCAACAGACAGAAACTTACACAGCACGACCAGGTGGTACGACAAACTGCCCCACTTTTGAGACAGTCTGACTGCTCCGGTGCTCTTTCGTTCAGGGCAGGGCTGGCCAAGCCCAGTCCGGCCAGAAGAGTGAAAAGGGCGATGGAGGCCTGCATGATGGTCGAAGGGGGGTTGACTGAAATCGGGAGCTTTAGAACAGAGCAGGAGTGACAGCTGAGCCTGGGAAGTTTTCAAGACTGTTGTTGGAGAATTCTCAACGACAACTTGGAGGGATCGAGCGTATTTATACTGCCCGTGGGCGTAAGGTTCCTGCGCCCTCGCTAAGAGTCTGGTGGTATGTATGATTGTAAAGCTAATGATATTTCATACATCATAATACTAACTCTATTAATAGTTTCCGAATTAAGGGAAACATACATGTACCGCGGTGACTGCCACGATAGTTAGAATTTATGTATAAATGTAAATGTTCCCAAGATCCTGCCAAACGAGGAATGTTTTCGCCTTCGCCCTCGCCGCCCTTGATCGCCCCTTGTTGCCCCACTACTGATGTGATTTATGTTAACGTTTTGGTTGCCATCACGGCATAACCTCTATCTTGTTCCAGGTCTAGGGTATCGTCCTGTAATTCGGGCGCCTACTCTCCGCGAGGGACGGGTGGAGTGCCTGCGGGTATGTGATTGGGAGGGACTACTCTGCTTTCTATTCCTTTGGGCGGTAGAGGACCATGTCATCTGACGATATCAAATGTGAGTTCCTTCAATGTTCTCCGGGCACAACTTGCTCCTTTGGGTCACTTTCGCCACTCCAGGCATAGATCGTCACTTCTTCCGTTGATAGCCAGAACTATAAGTAGTGTAGTGCAGAAAATCTTAGTAAAAAGTATATAGTGTTTTCTGTATAAAAGGTTGGTGTAACTGAGACACTGTTCCGCTGCTGCGAGATTTTAATGTTTGTTTTGAGCCGAGACTGTCTTACCGATCCCGCACCTCGAGCCGGGAATCGTTTCCGTGGTTCATCATTACATGTATTTGCAGGCTGGCGGGGCAAACTGCGATCGGGAGGAAATCTGCACGGATATATCTACTTCTAAGCTTTGAAAAGCACCTGAATGACATTTCAATGACGACTTGAATAAACTTGTGCAACCCACCGTCAACTCCTCCGTCTCAGCCGGGCGCGCAAACCAACAAAACATCGCTTTCCGCAGTCTCCTTGCGCTCCCACTCGCCCCCCAGGTCCAGCGCTTCCGTGAGCTCAACCTCTATGATATCATCCTCGTCGCCGTCTACATCCCTCCACGTCTCGACAGACGACCACCGAGGCAGCTTCGACAGGTGAGATTGGTCCATCTTATGACCCGACAACCACCGGTGGCGCAGCTTGCGGTACTGCAGAGCGCACACTTGCTCGCCAGCGGCCAGAAACTCGGCGTTTCCACCGTCAAGGTCGTCGTGATGGCCGCCGATGCGCGGGTCCGTTACATGTATGTTGCCCAGAGGCGCTACGGCGCCAACGGCGGCCAGGACTAGGTTCGCGGGAAGCTGTGCTTGGCCCTCGGCCCGTGTTCCCCGCGCGAGTTCCTGCACGATGCGGGCGTCGACCAAAGTGTGGAAACCGACAACGACGTATATCTTGTAGCCGCGGTCGAGTTGCCGCTCGATCCAGCTACGGGTGGCGGGCATGACGGTCGCTTCATCGAACCAGCCATCTGAGTTACCCAGCATATACGTCCTGACATGGTCGCTCACCACGCATGTCTTGGTCTTGGCTCGCTTGGAGAAGGCCACCGACATGAGCGACGTCAGCGCCGACCCGAAACCGGAGCTCGTTGCCGTCTGCTGCGACCCCGTGTAGGAGTCTCGGACCGAAACCAGCGTCTGTGGCGGGTTCGCGCAAGCTGGATCGTGGTAGTTTTGATGGGGGTGATCCACGCTGGTGGTGAAGCGGCCAAGTTTGATGGACTCCTGAGGCAGGAAGAACTGGGGCAAGAGGATGCTGACCGTCATTTCCAGGAGTTGCAAAGCCGGCTCGGAAGTTCTGTTGGATTTCAATGATGATTCAGGTCAGGAATAGAGGACAGAGTGGATTTCCATGGGGACGAAGATGGCGGCGTTAGAAGACTAGCAGCTAAGGCATTGTGCTGATTCGACGACTGCCGCCGGCCTTGACCAATACATGTGAGTAACCAGTGCCTCCCTCGAGTTCTCATTCACGGTAGCTGAATCCTCCGGACATGGGCCTACCCGACGGACTTGACCCCAGAGGGATAGATCATATCATGCGCAGCGGCCCCTCCCATGCCAACCAATCGCACTCCCGCGGGTGGTCCGGCAAGTCCCGCTGCTGCGACTCGCCCGACTGGGGAATTAACCTGCCTTCTTGTCATCCCCCCCTTCACCAGCGAGCGCGGATTCTACTCAGCTACAACAGAATGGCAAATCAAAGCAACATGAAGGTTGCACATCCTTCATGTACATGTACTCTTTCGTAGTTTTCAGGCCGCGCGTTTGACCATGGCTGTTGCTGGCTAGGTACTGGACAGGAGTTATTCCTGGTTTTGGTATGAATGGGTTTCCTGTATGATTGCATTGTTCTCCACAACCTTTTCCGCATCGGCACTCCCACATATATGCAGGCCGTGATTACCGAGGGCCCCTGCCGCAACTCTACCTTTTCTAGCTGTCCTCGACGTATTGCGATTCGGAGCCAGTTGCTCTTCAACTTACGATAGAACAAGAAAATAATAAGTGTTCGCTGCTGAGATGAAGGAGACTCCAACTCCAGGTGCTGGAATCACACGTGATAAGGTAACATTGAAATCCGAGCTCCCTTCTGGACATGCACTCTTGAAAGTTTGATGAACTTGTGTATATACATCTACATGTAGTCTATAACTGCCTCTGTATCTAATACGTGCTGTCCAATATCTCTCGTTTCCCGTTGCAGACTGGACCTAGGCTGCATAGTAGACGATATAGATCTAGAATTGAATCTCGCTACATCGCGGAAAGCCCCCAACCTCAGTTTTTCTGTATTTGGCTCGCTTCAAGGGCAATGCGATGATACTTACAATCCCGCTTGCAGCTGGCTGTCGGGTCAGAATGTATGATAATCTCGGACCAGGTAATCGTTGGTGGGTACACGTGCACTTTTTAAGTCAATGCCATGTGAATTACGACGGCGTCAAGTACGATGTGGCAATCAATACATGTAGACTAAATACTTTCGTGTTCTAATATCGACGCGACGCATTTATTTTCTGTCAACTACTCCGCAGGTCAACGCTTTCTCGCCATCACAGTGGTATAGACTGGTTTTTCTTGGTGCTGTTTCCAAAACTCCGGATCCTTTTTGAAGACCTCTGTGTCCTCGATGGCGAGAACTTCAAAGTCTGTGATGCCCAGCTTCCGTGGTATCTTGTCGGTCATATTGTAGCTATCTTCCATCGACGCCGCCTGGAAGGCAAAAGACGGCTCGCACTGTATCGTGGCTCGATATTTCACCCCTCCTGGGATATTCTCAAACTCTTCGAGCTTTGCGCCATATTTTCCTTCCGCGCCAGTGCCACCGAGCATGCCAGGCTCAGTCACCCGGACGCCCAGAAACGTGCCACCGGGCTTGAGGCCGGCGGCGATGTTTTGCCACATACCCTCGAGGTCTTGGACGCTATATGCGTGGTCCAAGAGCCAATTCGCCATGACGATATCGTATTGCCCCTCGGGGAGTATATCGATGCCCTGCTGCCACAACGGCAGGGAGGCATCCGCGCAGTGCCAATGAATGCGCCCCTCGCGGCCCAACTTCGTCTCTATCGCCTTGCCGACTTCCATCATGGACATGGACGTGTCGACGACGTCGACACGCTCTGCGCCGGCGTCTATTGCCTGGCGGGCAAAGTGGCCGCTGCCGCCCGCAAGGTCAAGAATGCGGGTTTTATTACAGTCTCCGAGGCCTTTGCCGATGAGTTCCGCTACCAACTGTGCCATGGGCAGTTGGTGGTACATCTGGTACTCCTGCGCAACGCTGTTGAATTGGATCTTGTGATCTGTTGCCATGATGGTCAGTGGCACTTCTGCTTTCTTTCGTTCGGCAGTCGATGATTTCCAATGTTGCGCGAGGTGGAGATCGAAATCCAGCGAACTTGAAGGCAGTCAAAATGCCAACCGGATGAAAACTTGAAATGAGGAGGTGCGGCACGTTTATAAATGATTGCACATGGCTTGCATACAGGTAGCCTCGGCCACACCCTGGGAGGACATCTCCAGAACGGTCGTTATCGGCTTTACGTCTGCGGAATACATAACCGTTCCATGATGGTCGCTCTGCAGTATGCATGTGAGCCATTTGTGTTTGGTACGATGACGTCCAAGCCCTCACTAGCTGTTTAGCCACCCAAATATTTAACAAGCGGGTTTGAACATGACACAACCAGGACGCCTCTCATTTGCTGTAGTTTAGTGACGTAGACGTATTGGATCCGCAGTCTGGCTCCGTGAGGAGTCCCTCCTGAAATTCCACACGTTTTGGACGCAGATGCAGAACCGTACCGCCCGCCTTGCCAGAATGCACCCATCAATGACCTGTTTAAATCATGCCTATCGGCTGTTCTACATGTCGTATTCAGTTTTTTGCTGGCACCTATCACTTGGATCCTTGGCTTCAAGGCCTGTGATCTCTGCGGGAACAAAGTGTCGCGGCGTACAAGATGCATCAGAGCTTCCAGCAAAAGTTCCATTTTACCACTCCAGCCGCGGAGCGACAATCTGAGATCTCGATTAGAGGCTTCGAAGGCGGAACTAAAATGATTTCCCAGGAACGAGAATGATGTATCCGCCACACATACCCTGCATGCATCTTATATGCAGCTTCTACGCTATCCAGCCATGGGCATACCGAAGTGAAGAGATACCGATCCTGGAAGATGAGAAATCCTTGCATCTCAATGACATCTACGTTCATAGCTTATCGCTTAGATAGGTTCGCAGCTTTTTTGGGATCATATTGCCCCAATGATCAAGGCAGCCAGAATAGTATGTCTCAACCGATGGAGAATTACAAATGGTCAGTGAGATACAAGAACTCTCAAATATATTTGGCATCTAAGCTTGGCTGTGCCGACGGCAATTAGGTCGATTACAAGGGTCCGCGCTGCCCTTCTTGACACATGCAGCTGGCCATGGCTGTACAGCCCGCAACGTAGGCAGTCGGACTAACCTGGACGTGCTAATATCTCAAGCCACGATTGTCTGGTTGTTGAAAATATTGCGAGACCTTCTCATACTCTAGAGGGACATGATTTTACAATTATCAAAGTAACATACATAGATTTATAGTCGTTAAAAGTCGCCGAATCGTTACGCGGTGTTACAGGTAATCCAGCGGCTATGCTTGGTCTTCGAGCGAAAAAGAAAAAAAATTTTATCGTACATATATACTTGATGCCTTACTTTCCTTCTAAGTTCTGCGTAAACATCTTAACGCCCTTAGCCGTAAGGCTACATGGGTCTTTCAACTGGGACTACTACTTTACAGAAAGCTACAGCATGTGATAGCCTACGAGTCATATATCTCCTGCGTCTTCAACCATCATTTCCCCGCCTTCCAGGCGCCGCGTTATCCTATCAAAGTCTCTTGGAGTAAACGTCTTCACGGCAAAGATGCGTCGATACATGTACATGTATCTGTGTCGAACATTGTCTTCGGTCTCGCTCCGTGTGCCTTGCTCTGTTCGACCTCTGACCGCTATGAGATCCTCTACAGTCACCGCAGGATCCAAAAAAAAGATGAGGGGGGCTCATAATGTTGGGAGTGCACCAGCAGCAAGGTGACAGGTCATGAGCTCAGTGATTGCTTCAAGCTATCGCACGATACAAATTCTCCACTCACGTCTGAAATCACCAAGCTAGAAAGTCCTCCATGGGGCAAGGAACATATATGTACATGGACTCAGCTGCGCCTGCCACGTCGTTCAATCCTTCCGGTTGAATACAGACCGTTTATCTATTGGCCGTCCATTTTCAAGCGGGGATGAGGCTGGACACACCATCCGCATGGTCATAATGACAGTATAACTTATGTTTGAAGCCGCCTCACATGCATTCGAGGTCTGCCGCTGCCTCCGACGGGATCAAGTTGTGAAAAGCCCAGACCTTTACAAAGGTAGTTTGAACAGCACCAGTCATCAGGGCCAAACCATCTCGTCATCATGGACACCACAGAAGCTACTTCCAAGATCAGCGAACAAGATTGGGAGCTGATACACTTCATGTTGACTTCAGAGACCGCCTATGGCAAGTACGAGGAGTCAGGAAACGAAAGTGATCTTAACATGGCGGTGCAGAATGCACAGGCCGCCATTCGTATGTTACCCAACGACCATCCAGCCCTCGTTGACTGCCTAAACAACTTGGGGGTCATGCTTGAGGCACGGTACGGAAGAACAAGTAGGGCTGCCGACCTCGAGGAGGCTATTGCGGTAGCAAGGCAGGGCCTGGATTTGATAGATGAAGGAAATTCCGACTACGCTTCCTGCCTTAGTAACCTCGGAAATAAGCTTGAGACGAGATTCGAGCGGACAGCCCAGCCCACCGATATTGAGGAGGCAGTCAGATTAACGAGGCGGGCTGTGGATCTGACTGCTTGGAACGACCCGAACCGCGCCGCCTGGTTGACTAACCTCGGGAACAAGCTTGAAAAGCGATTTTCATGGACGGGCGAGACTGCCGACCTCGAGGCAGCAATCACAGTGGCAAGGCAGGCTGTGGGAGCGGCGGCGCAGGACCACCCCGACTACGTAGTCTGCCTTAATAACCTGGGAGCGAAGCTTGAGGCAAGGTATGAACGGATAGGCGAGCTAATCGACCTCGAAGAGGCAATCGCATTAGCCAGGCGGGCCGTGGACTTAACGGCCGAAAACCACCCTGACCGTGCAGCCTGGTTAAACAATTTGGGGAACAGGCTCGAATCAAGATACGAACGGGAAGGAGAAATAGCTATTCTCGAAGAAGCTATCGTTGTAGCAAGACAGGCCATCGATTCCACGGAGAAAGACGGTCCCGATTATGCAGCCCGATTGAGCAATCTTGGAAGCAAGCTTCTAAACCGGTACGAGCGAGTTCCCGAGCCAGCAGACCTCGAAGAATGTATCGCAGTGGCAAGAAAAGCGGTCGACATGACGCCAGAAGGCAATGCCCATCGTGTGGTCTATATGAACAATCTTGGGAACCATCTCGAATTTCGGTATGAAATCATGGGCAGGATGTCGGACCTCGAGGAGGCAATCGCGGTGGCAAGGCAGGTCATCAAACTGACGGACAACCACCCGGTGCGTCCCGCGTGTCTTAATAATCTCGGAAACAAGCTCGAGAGGCGTTACCAGCGTACGGGCGAAGTCGACGCCCTTGAGCAAGCCATCTTGGTGGCAAGGCATGCCGTGAGCCTGACAGCCGAGGACCATCCCGACCGTGCGGCCTGGTTGACCAACTGCGGAGTGAAGCTGGAGATGCGGCACGAACTCACAGGAGAGCCAGCTGATGTCCAAGAGGCCACCGCATGTCACCTCGGCGCCTGGAACTGCCGAGCAGCAATCCCCCTGCATCGGGTGAAAGCCGCGGCGCCATGCATCAAGCTGCTGGCCACACAGGGCAAGTTCGAAGCCGCCGCGGACCTCGGAAAAGAAGTCGTCGACCTGCTGCCGACGGTGAATACTAGGCTTCTCGGCCGGGGCGACCAGCAGTTCGTCATGTCTACCTTTGCCGGGGTCGCCACCGACCTCTGCGCCTTGCTGCTGAAAACGAACCGGCCAATAGAGGCTCTGCAGTATCTCGAAAAGGGCCGCGCGGCCATCATTGGGCGGCTCATCGACAAGCGCAGTGATGCGTCTGAGCTGGCGCGATGCAACCCGGACATGGCCAGTCGGTACAAGAGCCTGCTGGACGAGGTCAACAAGCCCCTGGAGGGCCTCGAGCAGGGTCCGAACCGAAGACGCGAGGCGGCGGCGGCGCTGGACGCGTGCATACGAGAGATTAGGTCTCTCGCCGGCCACGAACGCTTTCTCCTGGGCTTGACGACTGCCGAAATGCAAGAGTGCGCCTCGGGAGGCAGCATAGTTGTCGTGAACATTACCTACATTCGGAGCGATGCCATTATTGTCTCCCCGGGGGGCATCAAGGCTTTGAAGCTTGCTGCCTTGTCGGCCTCCGATACGAGTGTCTGGCTGAACCAAGACTGGAGCGGGCGTAGGTCGGAGCGCAGAGAGAAGAACATGCTCTATTCTCGCCATCTTGCCTGGCTGTGGGACGTCTGTGTCGCACAGATCGTGCAAGAGGTTCGTGCCGCCCACGATCTGTTGGAGGGTTGTCTCCCGAGAGTGTGGTGGATCGGAACGGGCCTTGCATCCTCTCTGCCATTCCACGCCGCCGGCACTCACACCGTCGGCTCGGCGGAGAACGCTTATAGCAAGGTCGTGTCGTCGTACACACCCTCCATCAAAGCGCTCGCATACTCTCAGAGTCGAGTGAGACGCGATCGAGGGACGCGGCAATCACTACTCATAGCAAGCATGCCGACGACGCCGGGCCTGCGCAAGCTTCCAGGCGTCATCGAAGAGACGGGGCGAGTATCGCAAGTCGCAGACGGCCACGGCCTCGCCATCGAGCTGCTCGAGAATCCCTCGGTGGAGAGCGTCGTCGAGGGCCTACAGCGCTGCTCCATCGCGCACTTCGCCTGCCACGGGTCGACGGACCACCGGGATCCGTCCAACAGCGGGCTGGTGTTCCAGAAGAGCGCGGCGGAACACGACAGACTCAGCGTTTACCGTATCTCAGACCTCAGCCAGGAGCAGGCGCGGCTGGCATACCTATCGGCATGCTCGACGGCGGAGAACAAGGCGGCGCGGCTGACGGACGAGGTGATTCACATTGTCAGCGGGTTGCAGGTGGCGGGCTTTCCCCATGCCGTCGGCTGCCTGTGGCCGTCGGTCGACCGAGTTTGCGTCGAGGTGGCCAGACGCTTCTACTCGTCCTTCCTCGGGAGGGAGGGACTCGGATGGCGCGATGGAGCCGTGGCACGGTCGCTGAGAGAGGCCGTCGTGGCTGTCAGAAGCGACGACTATGACATGCCCCTGAACTGGGCGCAGTTTGTTCACTACGGGGCATGAGGCCGATAGCGCAACCGGACCGGAACGGCAACCGTGTCCATATGCAACTGTGTTGCAGTGGGCAGCACGTCTCTCGTTCGGCGATAGATGGGTGCCTCAAGCCTCGAGTCACGCAAACATTCGTAAAGCAACGCAGATCTCGAATAGTGCGAAGCGGCACGATTGCCAATAGCGTAACTTTGGGGATAATTTAAAATTATAAGCTTGTTTTAAAGTATTTTTAATCAAGGTGACGCAACGCGTGTGGATCAGTTGACCTGACCGTTGAGCTCCAAAATTCACTTTGGCCCCACTGCTCTTATTATCTCCCGAAATTCTTATATCCCAGACCAGAGGACCCGCCCGCTCGTATACCCGCTGCCTTACATACACGGTGTTATTATTAGACACAAGTGTAGAGGAGCAGATCAAGGCAGGACGATAAAGCGGTACCAGAAAGTACACTAAGGTTTAGCTTAATCGTAGACAGTCCCGTATTTCAGGATGGCTCGATGGTTGAACGGGCCGGCTGTAGTGCGCGTGACAGATACATATGATAACCAAGACTGGCCGCCAGATGACTGGTAATAAGAGGTCCTCTCCCGATAGAGTTAAAAGAGCCTTGTAGGCTGCCAATAAAGAAGCCTGCCTTGTAGTCATGATATCACTCGATCTACATGTACGCCTTAGTTGACTTGCCGGCATTCCAGATGGCTCAGTACGATACTGCCAGACGATTCAGCACCTGGAAGATGTGAGAGGCACAAAGAATCAATGTCGATGCCCTCTGCAGATCCCATAGCTGGAGGGCCGGTGTCATCTGCCGGAGTCATATACACCTCCTCGTAACATAGCCGGTTCCGTTCACTTTGCGCTAGCCAAGAAAACATATCTCGACCCATCCCAGCAGGCCTCCATGCAGAAAACCTGCAAAGATTCGATGCATTCATGTGCCGACTGTCTTTTCGGCAGTAGGTTTAATATAGGCGACACAAGGAGACATCTGGTGGATTCAAATCCGCGAAATCGTATACCTATTCGCCGCTTTCCCCATTGAAGCTACATGTGCCGCATCTTTGGGAAGCCGACGAAATCACGCTGCCTTGGCCTACCATATTAGCAAGATCTCATCACAGCCTCCCTCCCAATAATGCCTCAAGGCTTGGCAGGAGTCGGATAACTCGGCAGCGACCATTCAAGACGAGATGCCCTAAACGTTTCTTTGCAACTCGCCCACCAGCTTGTTAGATTTTGAAGGCTACATAGATGAACGAGTAAACGGATTTCTCCCTTTTTGTGCGAAGAACACACGCCTGCCACTGTAGAACTGAATGCGCCAAGCTGATCAGAAGCAACAGAGTCAATAGCCCCTAATGGCCTGGCCGCCTCTCTCTAATCGGCTTCGTGCGAAGTTTTGATGGCTTGAAGATGTAGCTAGTCATTAATGCCTCGTTTTTCATGCTCTACTACGTACATGTAGGTATCAATAACCTCCTGCGCCTCTTCTTCCCCGCTCCCGGTGCTGGATGTTATTGCCTAACTACATGTAGATTTGGTTCCTATAATTTCAAATACAAGATGCAAGAGAATACGAGCCGATCAAGGACCCGCTCCCAATGCTGGATATTGCCTAACTAGATTTAGTTCTTGAACTAAGATTTTGCAGGAGAATACGAGCTACATGTAGTCAAGCAGGGTTGACTCGGTCTAAAACGGTGTCGCCTGTCTGTTGCATAAGATTAAGATCCCACTTAACAATACCGCCGATGCTAGCACATACTACATATAATAGAGTTCGGACATCTGCAAATTATCTCAGGCCACCAATCGTGAATGCCTCTATCTAAATTTATAGCTATAAACACGTAGTACTTTCTTAGAAGAAAAAGAGGGGCGTTGACCGGTAGAACGCAGTTGATGAAGACACGGGCATCTAGATCCATTTCATCGAAGCAGCGCGGTGTTGAGCTTGGATCTCCCCAGTGGACTTAGACTGTCGGACTGGATGACTTGCATCTCTAGGACTCTTACCTCCACTGTTCAGGGATCATGTTCGGTCAATTTCATGGCGGTATGAATCATGCGAACTTGAAATATGGGCATATGATGGCACCACCTTGGCAATGGTGTCGAAAGAAAAGACTCATGATGACGCAATAAAAAAGGCTCGCAGCAGTCACGAATGACTGCATGTTCCAGCATGCGACTCTCGTTCCTAGAACATGAGCTTGGCAGCCAATATTATGAAGTTGGTTCAAACGAAGCGCATTACCTCTAATGTATTCATACATGTATGTACATGTAGATTTCGGCTTTCGGGCCCTGCACACACTTTCCTTAGAAATGCATGCTGGAAAGCTATTTCGGCAGTCAATTGTTCGAGGTGGGAGAACGACAGTCTAGAAAGAGAGCTATAAATTGCTGCCTGCAAGTAAGCTCCCGAGACCTGAGTGTGCGATTTTGCCAGCCTCTTCATTGCGAATCTTGGTTCTATAGCCTAATCACTAGTAACTCAAGGAGTTTCGCAGGCATGGCGGTCATGGCGGATGGACGTTGGGTCGTTCGAGTCCTTTCACTCGCCCTGTGTTTTTTACTATGGTCCGGTAACATACATGCAGTTGCCACACCACAAACGCCGACAACACCAGCAGCACCACGATTCACTCAAGTCATGGAGAGACACTCGTTCCTTTACATGAGTGCATCGGAAGGCCCGCGTGACTCCCCGGCAACTCTAAGAAGCCGAGGCGGAATCGATAGGGGGGGGGCTGAAGGTTGGTCGTCGGATACATTCTGGTGGTTTCGTTCAGCTCTCGTTCTCAATACCGATCTCATGACTGGCGCGCATGGGCCTCACGCGTTTGGAGCCATGGAACATAGATGGGTATACCGGATCGCTGGAGCGCCACACATGGTTCTCGACGCGGAGCCGGAGGAGCCCGAAAGCCGATACTTCGCAGCCATGGGCGGCGTCTTCTGGTCTCAAGTTCAGGCATGGGCTATAACAGATGACGATGGGGAGAGAAACACCAACTTCGTTTGGCACGAGAACGAAGACTACGACCCGAGATGGGAGCAATTCGGTGTCAACGGTTTGCAATCGTCGCTCTTTAGCCGTCAAAGGCCAGATACATCTCATGAGCTGACTCGCCAGTTTATGAATGAGCTCCTGAGCCCACAAAACCCCCTCCTGAACGCGGAACGGCTCCGAACTCTTCGGGAGCTATACGATTGGAACCCAGAGAGGGAGCCCAACCGGGACTTTCCATTGATCCGCCACAGACAGCGTAGGGAACCGCCCCCGCCCCCAAACGCACGGAGTCCCTGCTAATCCTCATTTCGCAGCCGAAAGCCTACTTTCGATGGCGCTGCGGCAGATCGACTGGTCTGCCGTGCAAATTTCCCCCGAGCTACAGCTCGCGCTAACAGGCGGCCTTCCAACGTTTCGCGAGTGTGCCGCGGCCATCGTAGCCATAAGCCAGCTCTATGGAAAGGGACCAAGGCAGAAAAGAGCCGTCAGTGATAATTCACAGGCAAAGCAAGCCGACTGTGATAGGCTAGCTACCCTGACCAAGGATAGCCCTGAGCTCATGAAGGCGCATATAAAGCCGCCACCCTGCAAAAAAATCAAGCAGCTCGAGTTCGGATTGGAATTATCCAATGACTACTGGTCTGGAACTTATGATCGTATCGGGGCGACTCTTGATGGGCCGGCCGGCCAGGTCAGCCTGCCCATTGCAGACGCGCCCGCCCCGGGGTTCAACACCAGTTGGATACCTGTCAACATGCAGGCGGCGTTCGGTAGCGACACAATCGATATCAACGGTCTTGATAAGATCAATCTCACTGCCCAGGGGATCTTTGAAAACAGCTGGTTACCCCTCAAGAACGACCAATGGCAGGTTCAAGGTACGAGAAGGAGAGTAGAGGAAAGCTTGGAGATCATTTATTCAGAAAAAGACTGACTCACGAGCCTAAACGCAGATATTAAGCTCCGCGCGAAGTGCGTTGAAGATGGCTTCCAAGTCAGCGACGACAAGCTCGTGGCGCTCAATGCGTGGTATGGGCATTCGAAAAACGGTTTCTGGCTGACTCCGTACTACACGGAGACTGTGGCAACTTTCCGCATATCTCCTGGTGACTGGCATATGACTCCGCCTTGCGCCCGAATCAAGTCCCTGGACTACGTGTTTCATCTAGGCAACAATCTTTGGGGCGGAACTTCTGATCCCGTGTCCTTTGCTCTGGGAGGAGGCAAGAAGGTGGTCATCGGGGATAACTTAAGTCGCGGGATTTCCAAGCCAGGAAGCGTGAATCTCAAGGAAGCATTTGGCTCGGACCGAGTTGACATTCGCGATATCAACAAGTTGGCGATGTTTGATAAGGGATCCGACCAGTGGATATTTAAAGGTATGTCCTTCTGGATGACTCTTACCGCGAGTTGAGGTTCGTGGCTCAGACATCTCTTCTCTCCATAGGAATCACTTTCAAGGCAACTTGCGCCGATGGGGCAAAGAAGATGAAGATGGACAAGTACAGTCATGTTGAGAAATGGATGGAGCCCAAGTCCTCCGAGGAAAACCTTTGGTCAGGCGAGATAGGGGTCGAGGACTGGCAGGAAGTGACTAAATAACATTGAAGTCAAGTTGACATTTTCGAAAGACTGATGCAACTTCACCTTACCGGCCATGTAGGCAAAAAAGCCCATGTGGGCAAAGAACTGCCTTTCAACCTGAAAGTTTAGCAAATGACGCACTTAATCAGTCAAAAGAAGGAGCAGCGTTTCTGCCACTCTCCTCCCCCTTTGCTACCAGTAGATCGGCGGCCAGTCCATCGTCGGAGACGTAATATATAGGGTGTACTGAGACTCATCTTATGAAGAGTTTGGTCAGCCTTAGCTAATGAATACCGCTGCTTCTTCATGTAATTACGATCGCAACGGGGGCATCAATGGGGAGGAAGATAACCATTGTGAGTTCGACACTATTTCGTAGGAGAATTTTTCTTCAAAATATAGAAAGGTACATAGTAAGAATAAAATAAACTTCACTGAATTCTTTATCATATTACGTGTAGTCCCGATCTGCTGGAGTTGTATTCGAGGTGACGACACGAGAGATGAAGAGTGTCGGGCACTTACCTCAGTAAATGAAACCATTATCTTTTCCTATCTCGATCGGCGTAGCATACATGTAGATATATATTTTCAAAGACGCAATAAACTGGTATCACACCTTGATATTAATGCAGAGACACCGGTAGCACAGGCAATGGAGTAGACATGGAGTTGTCGTCCTTCAGACGCCTTTGTTGCTACCTGGGCCATATTTTTTCCTCATTTCTCCTTCACAGCCTGCTAGTGTCATGTTAGTTATCTGGCTTTGTCTGTCTAGACTACCCTGGAAACCATCGTCCTCCTCGATCCATCTGATCGACGCCTCTATAATCAGCGCCTTCACGTGCCTCGGATTCAAGTTGCCTTATGACATTGGCGTTGCGCTGCGAGAAAAAAGAAATAGAAGGTTATAGCTGGATCTCAGACAAGCGCGTTGTTAACATAAGTATAAATGCCCAAATATGTAGTCAGCACATGTAGATAAGGTATCAAGAGATCGAATCGCCTTAAATGCGAGGCCAAGGCTATTTGATGCTCCAGAAATTACTTGCATTGTTATCACCTATGCCGTTCTCTTGACCAACAGTGAATTGTGCTCTCGTTACTGGGAGGCTTAGTTGAGCCTTGATTCAAACTCATGTTCAGTCAATTGCTCGTTATCGGCTTGTTTGACCTCGAACCTACATGTAGGCGACATCAATACGAAAATTTCAATATGCAGCACTTGGAGGCGCTGTACACTTCCTCCATTTCTGCCCATCAGAGCATATATATGCCTGTATCTTTGTTTTCATTTTTATTGTCGTCTATTTCAGGTCACCGTTTCATATTGTCGTTTATCCATTTTGCCCTCTTCTCAGCTCGATTCCCTTTCGCTCTCCCGTCCAACCCGTCGCCTACCGCTCCGTCCACTTCGATATGTTTCTTCCGCTTTTACATCTCCGGGTCAAGTTCCGGTCCAACTTTGTCCCAAGTTTGCGTCGATTCCGCCTCTTTTCAGCCGGCTTCTGTTATAGGCCCCCCCTCCCCGGTCGCAGTAAATCCACCAGCGCTAGGGGATCCTTTATCCCATGGCTTACTGGCTTATATGGCAATTAGGTCATTAGCGTTGCATTATTCCTTACATCTCGTTATATGGAAAGGGTACGAAAGAAGCAAGCGCGCTAAGAAGCGCACGTCAAGTCCATACAGCAGGTAAAGAAAGCGCCTAGCCGAAGGCAGACCCGCTTGCCCTATCTGAGGCTACACGCCTCTTTCGACTACACCGAGGCCGGGAATCCATTCCTATATAGACAACCACGGTTTATGCAAATTATGACACCCTGAAATCTTCTTGCCGCTAAAGTTTATATTCGTCATATTTCTGTTTGACTTGCTGAGCCCGCGCGAGATTCGCTGGTGGTCGCTTTAGTCAAGGTATCTATAACATTGAATGATATCGGTGTTGTTCTTGCACCCTATTCCCAACGAATGTTACTTAGATCCGGCTGTAGCCTACAAGAAAAACGCGTTTTTATTTACATCTAGGCCTGGCTTCGCAGCATGAACTAAAGCAATGAAAAGAAATAGATTAGACGCTTAACTAATCCGCCCCTGAAGGTCCTTGCATAAACACATCGATCCAGTCCAGTATATTCCGCTACAATTGGCTCAAACGAACATGAAGTTAATGAGCCACCAGTCTTTGCCAGTGATGAGTTGACCGGTATTAAATTTGGCTAGCATTAGTGGCGATAAATCCTCGATAGGCTGGATTACAGTCCACGTTTTGATTCTCGTGTAATGTGCGATGTCGCAGTATTCGTGAATTGCCAAGGCCGCGGCAACGGGAAGTGGAGTTCGTTTGTCAACGGATAGCCTATTGATGGCGGCCCCATCCCTTCCCTCACGCTCAGGTCGGGGAGTATCTGATCGGAAGCCCTCATTAAATTGTCTGTCGCTCGCAGGTTCAAGTTTTTCATGGCAACTTGCGCCGTCATATCGGATTTAGTCGTCTTGTTTTTTTTAGACAAGGACTCGAACGTGCAGTCAACCGAGCGGACAGTTTTCCGGAAATAAGACGAGGCCTATGAAGATAATACTTATATCACTTCCGGTCTCATGCTCATGAGGCCAAGATATTGAGATGAACAAAACTACCCATTTAGGATGTTGGATCGAGAACGTGTCTTTTGAATCAGAAGGACTATAAAATTCAGCGAGAGTGTTCGAGAATGGAAGCCCTCTAGCGGCCGTCGAAGGTGAACTCCAAGTAAGTTGAGTAGAAGTCCACAAACAAACTGACGGTGTCTCCCAAGTATCACAACAAAAAAAAAAGTCCACGCAGCTCCTGTTTTCAGCTAAATACAGGGCTAGAGTTTTGTATATTGATTAGCGTTCCTTAGGCTATCGACGGGATGACACTTATTCGACACGGGGAGCCTTACACAAGCGATGCACTAAACATAGTTTGCCGGCAAGGTCAGAAGCGACTGTGAAGCATATCTAACATCCAAGGGTAGAAACTTACAGCTTTCCTGCATGGGCGAGAATTATCAGACTATGAATATGTTAGCACTCTGCTGTGTAACACCAGTCTCCATCGCGCTGTTACTCATTGGGGAAACGTACAACAGGTGGACCGCAAGGCTGCGAATTCGGCCAGCAAGTAGAGCCCTCGCCAGGACAGCGGCGATGTCCTGCAGGACAAGGTCTGTTCCAAATATCACAGCCATTTCCGCCGCAGGTAGCTTGTTCTCCCATAAGGGTTGGAGTCGCTAGTCCTAGCGCAATAAGAGTCGTGAAGACAATCATAGACTTCATTTTGGCGGTCAGAGAACGTGGAAAATTGAGAATTGGTTTGAAGGTAGCGCTGAAAGAAGGGATTGGGTGCTTGCAGTTGTCTGGTTCAACTAAGAGCACGTGTTTAAATGCAGCGGTCTTCCGTGCTTTAAATACTTCACGGATCTAGAGCTCCACGCTCGGGATGCGGTCGAGCTGCACGAAATGAGAAACTGTCTCCAAACATCAACCCGCATCCGGTAGCAGGCTGTCTCAATGTGGCCGGCGATTATATCGCCTCGGCAAACATACCATCGCCCCGCAAGGCGGCCACTCCTAGCAAACGGCGCGCGCTGTTTTGGAGAAGGAATTACGTGGACTGACTTTTTCGGAGGTGCCGTGGGCCTCCATTTTGAGGGGCGGTCTGTCGAGTTTCATCTCATCCGTGGGGTTTTAGATAGTGACTCAAAAACCCTTTGAGATCATCGTTTCGAAGAAGTGTAAGTTCAGGTCTGAAGGAATAGCCGTACACGCTGGAGGGATGGTCGGCCGATTCCTGAACTTGAGAACCAGATTCTCCGAGACTTGGTTGATTCCAAGACTTCAAAATGTTCAAATACATGTACTTCAAATTGAATGGTCCGATTAAAAGGCGTTTTGTCTCTGTGCCAAGTCGCAAGACTCCAGTCTTCCGAAAAGATCGATTCGGCGGCTGAATGGCTCCAAAAAAAGACCAATGTCGAAGGGAACCACCGGAAAGAGTATCTTACTCCACGAGACGAGTAGGGCAGTGGCCCCTTTGTGTCGCAGCCATTAAGCGCCATTGAGAGAGGAGGCCCACAACTCAATCTTGACCTGCAAGTCCGCTGCGACCTTGGCTATGAAGGATGTCAATAAAGCTTATCAAGGTGCTCAGGGACCGGGCAGCATGCCAGGCGCCTGGCCAGTCGCTGGCCCAGAGGTCAGTCATTGGATGTATAACAAGGCATCAAACGGCCCCTAGATACATATAGCAGGAGACAAGAGCATTCGCCAGTCCTCGGGTGTCGAGGCCACTCGTGACACTTTCTCTGATACTAGGCAAAGAAAAAAGGCGCAACCGCTGCCCTCGGGTCTGGCTCTGGAATTGACACGGCTGCAGGAGTGAGCCAGCCATTCCTTGCCTAAGTTCAGCCAGAACTGGGGTTTGGCCGGTTCGGTGGCACGGAGCAGGCATTCAAATACCATCGCGCCTCATGCTCATAGTATCAAAGGCCACGAGACATGGAAGCTTTTGAGGTATAGGTCAGGCACACGATTGAGTCTTATTGATGCAAGTTGCCCACGGTCGTGTACGCGTCATCGCATATCAAAGCAAGATCAATCAGAATTGCTGATAGCATTGAAGTCCTCCCGAGGTGAGATCCAGGCTCAGAGACCCTGGATTGCATGGTATGAAGAAAAGTATGTGCCTCAAAGCTGCCTTTTGCCTGTCGGCTCGGTAATGTGTTGTTTCATATCGTTGGGACCTCCAGAGGAGAATGTAGTCTCAGAGCTCGCCACAATTCCATCTTCATCGTTTAAGATCAGGGACCTCGTGGAGTAGTCATCAGCGACTCATGTCAGGGCAGTGACATCTGAAATATAATATGCACATATCTACTTGTTTGAAGAGAACACATCTAATTGTCTCATCCGAGTAAAGCTTGGTTCATTTTATCACCAAGAGTATGGAAGAATCGGTAGACTAATGCTTACTGCGCGCTGGCTGCGGAGGTAAGGGCTACACGTGTCGCGCTCGAAGTCGCGTCATCAGTTTCCTGCTGGTGAGACTGCCAGCCTGTGAGGAACTCGCACCAGCAGGCTTTTCAGGTATATGTATGTGAATGAAGATAGTCTGAGCATGAGAGAGGATTGTCACAAGAACGTAAGGAGGGTGGCAATGTCGTCACTGAACCGACGACTGGAGACGCGTGGGTATATAGGGAAGAGGTACTGCCACGCAAAGGGTAGCTGACTGGGACGTATATAATGATATCGCCTCATACCTCTTTGAAGGTAGGGGCAACAGAATTGGGTCATCTCTGGCAGACCTTCACCTTCGTTAACCGTTCTACCTGTAATGTAAAGGAAACTCTCATACTACTGAGGATATTTAGACCTGAAGTACGTTACTGCTCTTAGCCTCTGTTGTATTCAACGTGTCAGAGTCTCTGCTCAACTTGTCTTGATGAACAGCCACGTCCAATCGTCTTGCAAGCTACTTGCATGGAGCGATAAAGGGTATCGCGGCGCGAACTTGCGGTCACGCTTGCTTGCTCGAGTCGAGTTTGAGCTCAGAGTCTAGCCAGGCCGCACGTGAAAGAGCAAACACCTTCTTCCGTAAGTCTTTGTGAAAAGCAATCCAGGAACGTAAGTGAACCACTTTTTTTGTGAAAGTAGTGATCATTTCAAAACGGGTTGAGGTCTATAACGTTGCATTTTCGGTCTAGTCATAAAGCCTTAACCCTGGCGGTGTCTGTTACGACCTATCTCCTTCCCTGCCTGCCCATCCCACTGCTTAGCCCTCTACCCGTCTCTGTTCACTCTACCGTCTTCGAAATCTCCTGTCATTGTCGCAAAAAATTGACCTATGGCCAAAAGGTACGCGCAACTACATGTAATTACTACATGTAGGTACGATCCCTGTTGCGCCTCATCTTCTGACATCTACACGACGCACGAAAATGAAGGCACAAAGGAGAGAGAGCAAAGAGGACGACATAGATACCCTCGGCACAGCTAGCTAACGTATAAATTTGATAACACAGTCAACCTAAAGCAGACAGAAAAGGGGCGAGACTTTTGGCTTCAGGAACCAGCCTAAAGCCACACGGAATACGCAAGGCAAAAGTGCTCCAACGGTTGTGGCGCGAGCATGAACACAGCGCATATCACTATACATGTAGGCAAATAGCCATGTAGCAAACAAGCGCCATAGCGTGTCAGAATAAGCCCAAAGCCATCAGCCGTATAAGTCGCCCTAACAGAGCATCCGTTGGTCTGTTGGAGCGTTCCATCTTTGTCCCTTGATGGCGCAATAAAGCGGATGAAGCGTTCTTTCTGTGTAGCCACCACCACAGTTATCCATAATTTTCTACTGACCGTGCAGCCAGTACCGATTTCTGTTATTTTTTGTTCGTTCCTTAAGCCAGCAGCTCGGTCAATACATTCATGCGAGGCACATCGTAGCGCTCCAGACGCACAGACGGTACATGTAGCAAAGACCACTGTTCAGCCCTTACACAGAGGCTGACTGCTCACAGTAGGCAAAAGTCAGTTTCCTCATGGCCGTTCTGGCTTTCTCCCTGACTGTTGTTGCGCCAGCAAGAGCCAACGTGGAACGCTTCAACGGATACTCTGCTCCTATGAGGGCGGCTTAAAGGCTGTGGGCTCGTTGTGACATTCGGAGCTCCAGGTTCGTCTGTTGGGTGTAAGTTCTATATGCAGGTACAAGCCCTGCGAGACTTTCATGACTTCTGAAGCTCCAGAGCTTCAGATGTCCGAATTGAGTTTCCGTGAAATTTATGTGCACGTATCTAAAAAGATAGTCGTTTTATATGTACCTAAGTGTGTACTGGACGAATCATATGCAGCTTCTAGTATCCATGTTGAAGAGTGGGACTCGTAGAGTATCGTGCATTTTAGAAGTATGTACTATCTTAAAGTCTCGTTCTCCAATCGAAGCATTCCATCTAAGATCAAGGTCGTCATATCTCATGTTAGCAACACTTCACAGAAATGCTCTGTATATCACTGGTGTCTTGCCGAGCCGCTGACGGTTTATGTTCCTTTGATATAATACATGTAGGAACTGGAGCGGAGAGGATGCTCCCGGAGGCAATGACATCCTTGTTCCTTAGTCGTTCCTAATTTCGTGCTTGTGCAAAGGGCGGTGTGACCCTTGAAGCCACGGATCGACCTGTCGTGTTGTCCAGAGGTTTGCGGGATCTAGTCCTATTGGTCGGTGATGGATAGAACGCCACGACGGATCAGTTCGTTTGGCCGCCGACGTCACACAAACTCGAGTTTTGTCTTTTGAAGCCAGCGGCAAACGAGTAAACCGACATACTCCAGAGCCATTGCTTTCTTCAGGATGATACCGATTGACTAGCAGAATCCGACACGATGCTGCCATTCTGTTCAAGGATATGAGCGGGAGACCCACAAAGTCGGCTGTGCTGTATGTAGAATGGAAGCTTGCCCACCGGGGGGGAGTTGTACTTGTACTAGAGGTATATACTGTATGTACGATTGTACATACATATGTACGATATACAGGCGAAGGCAGCCACAGACGAGCAAGTTCATAACCCAAATCTTGCCTGTAGAGCTGATATCTGACAACGGCAGGGCCATGACTAGAGAAAGAATCGTGAGCAAGGACCCGGGCCGGTGCGGTCAAGGCCTTGGCAACGTTTGCACCTCCTTCTCCAGGCATTGCGTCAGGCCACCACAGCATCAGTGAACTCCACTTCGTTTACGATAAAATCTGCTCGCCGGCGCGGGCAATCGAGCTTCACATCCACCACGATATCGCATGGTCCTTTACCGTCTTGATTCGCCGTGTAGGACAATGAACTCCCAAGACAACAACATGAAGTGCGGCAACGGCGGCTGCTCCAAGCCGGCAGCCCCGGCCGACTCGGCGTCCCTCCGGCGCTGCTCCCGATGCCGGCGGGCGGCGTACTGCTCGCGCGAGTGCCAGACGGCGGCTTGGCCGGCGCACAAGGGCGGCTGCGTGCGGCCCAACTATATCGTCAAGTTCCACCTGGCGCCGGCGGAGATCACGGGCCCGGCCGTGACGCGGACGCTGAGCTGCCCGGCCAACGCCGTCTTCTACATGCTGCACATGGCGCTGCAGACGGCCTTCGGCTGGGCCACGACCCACTCCTTCGACTTCGCCGTCCTGGACCCCGACTACCGCGAGCCGGACAACATCATGGACGTCATGAGCAGGCAGATGGCCGCCAGGCACCCCTCGGGCATGGGGCTTTCCGCCTCGGCCCCGCGGGAGTACATGTTCCGCGTCGTCGACCCGGTCGAGCAGACCGTCTTCTCCGGCATCGACCGCATGCACGAGGGCATCAGATGCCATCCGCGGACGGCGGAGAAGAAGGCCGACAGCTACAAGCTGTGGCAGCTGTTCGACGACGAGCAGTATCAGGGTATGTGTGTCTTGTCCAGATATCGGGCCGAGTCTACCGTACTGACGCTTGGAACTCAGATCACCAGATCCTCTACACCTACGACTTTGGCGACAACTGGGAGCATCATCTCACCGTTATGGGACGAGCCAACCCCACCACCAGCTTCGTCTGCCTCGACGGGTCGGGTCACGGCGTGGCCGAGGACTGCGCCGGCGTCAACGGATGGCAGGAGCTCAAGGCGGCCTACCGGGCCAAGAAGCCGAGCGAGAAGCAGCTGGAGCGGCGCCGCTGGCTCGAGACGCAGGCCAGCAACGCGGACCCGCGGGGGCTGGCGGGCGATCGCGTGCACGCGTGGGATCGAGACAAGGTCAACCGCGACCTCGACTCGGAAAAGATGTTTGATCGCTTCGAGAGGATGGGAGACGCCGCCGCAGCTTTCCAGGATCGTGCTGCTACAACGTATCGGCTTGGGAAATAAGGACTGTCGTGCACGTCACCTGGAACGGACATTGTATTGCCGCGTCGCATACACTCGAATCGTTAACATGCCATCCTGCATCACACTCAAGCATCTCGGTTTCGATGCCGCCGCCGCTTGTCGGGCCCCATCTCCTAGCATCAATGGCCACCCAACAGCTATACGGCCAAGGCAGCACATTGGAAAGAGGCGACCAAATATGCCTACAGACTTCGGTTCAGACGACATGGATACAACCAAGACGACTCTTGGAATAGAACTCGTTCCCAATCAACATCCCCTCTATAGAATCCGAAGGAAAGGTCCTCAATTACCCAAAAACTGCACATATCGGACCGATGCGACCGGACACATAATCTTTAAGACTCATCTCCTTATAGGCGCACACGTGATACCACGGCCACTCGGTTTTAGAGCCGCCGCTGAGCCGAGTCGACCAACTGTGATTCGAGAGACGGATCACGACACCAACTTCAATGCTCTGACTATCTCAAGAAAGCCGAACAGGATACAACCCGGGAAGCCCACGTTCTCAATAATGACCAGGGTTTCGCGGCGGGCCAAGCATTGTGCGCGGGTCCGCTCGCTGTATGTACGCAAGCTACGGGCAAGGCCTTCTGGTGTTGCTGTCCAGCCCCAACATTGAGTTATGTGTCCTGCCAAACGTACGTCAAAGGCTTTGTCTGTCAAGCCAAGTAGTTTGTCCGACTACTAGTAGACCATAAGATGTCGCCCGACCAACGTTATCATGGGCCTGAGCGGTTACGATCTACGGCCTGTCGCCGTGCGGCCTCTGCGGTCGAATGCTCGGGATACCTCCCACCATGGGACTGACGACCTGCTTGTCCTCCCTTTCTGTGGTGTTGAGTTGGGACAGGCCTTGGGGTGTGCGACCTTGCTATTCCAGGACTTCGCTGAGCCTGGCAACTTGAAGGCAGCAAAGACATTCAAGAACTCAAATAAACTTGAGCAGGAGGTGATGCCTAGGTCTCGGCAGACGAGAAGACGCCAGCTTGCCCCCGGTCAACATAGACACTAGCCCGTAAGATCATTGTGCCCTTTGCCTGCGGGTAGTACGAAGTCACTAATCTTCAATCCCCCCTAATCCACTATAGCATGACTTTGGTCACCGGTTCCTTTGCTCGTTGGCCGCACATTCGCTCGTCTGGTTGGGGAAAGGGACCAGAACAGCTGGCTGGCCTGCCTGGGTCGGCCTGTCACACACTTCTCCTCTAAAGTTGCCTACAGCCCAGCTAGACATCACCACCCGTCTGTTGTTGGACTTACTGGACGATAAGCCAATGCTAGCGAAGTCCTCGTGCGCTCACTCTTTGGTCTTTGCCCACGTTTGCGGTGCTTGGCGCCCAGCACCCTTCGCGCATCCATGTACTTGATCCACTGGGCTGGGTATGCATATAGCACGGTCTCTCAACGCCATGGCGAGAAAAGGAAACTCCGTCCACCGAGATCGTCGTGCCCTCCTGTCCGGGCCAGAGCTGGAGCAAACGCGTCGTGCTTCCGTCCTCCCTCACCCGCGGGTCCTTGCCCGAGCGGACCTGGAGTTGTCTTAGTATGCTCCGCCCCCCCGATGAAAGATGACGCGGCCGCAGGAAAGCACGGGCTTCCTCATCTCGTGGTGGCCCAGCCAAGTTCCCGGTCCGCCACGATAACAGCGGCATCCACGTCCACGTCGAGGGGTCAGGCTGGCGTGGTCCTTGACGCCAGCGGCGAGCGGCCCTGCTACCAGACGCCAGCACGATGCATAGGAGAGCAACCGCGCTCCGGCGCCCTCTCGCAGCACGTGCAGGCTCTGAACCTTCGTCGTCTCGAGTCCGAGTCATGTACCTTACCCTCATCTTGCCTCTTGCCATTCGGCTTGTATCCACGCGGCAGCACCGGGTCCCTGGCTGTGGCTATGCTTATTCAGGACAACGTTTGCGGAGAAGCGCTTGCGACTAGACGCTTTGGGGGTCAATTTTAGCTATAACGGATCTCTGCTATGAAAGTCTAAAAGAGGATGGAAGCAATAGCCAAGCCAATTGCTTCGCGAATGGATCGATTTTTCAGCATCTCGGGATTGGGCATTTATTAACTTGACAACCGATTTCCACCCTGACAATGGTGATTTTCTAATTCCGGCCTCTGCCAAGCACATTTGGCATGCGCTCGGCACATATATCTAGTAAATGGATTCACATCTTGATTCAATGTTCTTGGACCGATCGAGAGCCTGGTACGCAGAATCCTCCATGCTGCTCTTCCATCTGTCACATGGCACCCGTGCAGTTGGTATGATAGGGGAGCAAAACTCGCGGCGTAGAATCGAACGTGACAAGGTAAATATCAACTCATCGCTTCACTATTAAGCTGCTACAGAGGGAGCAGTCACGGGTTGATTGCCCTTAATTCACTACGTCGGAGCACGCGGACGCGACTTGAAGATGTCAGGCTGGGCACGAATTCGACCCTCTTCTCGAGGGGAAGAACTGTAAAGGGAAAGGAGTGCGATAGATTGATATCGCGACGTTGACTCGTAGCCACAGGACCGAGCTTGCTTTATGGTCCTTCCTGTTCCACACCATGCAATGTGCTGGTATAGCATGAGAATCATCGTCTTTTCCAGCTTAGTCTGCCATCAAACTTATATCGTACGATGGCTATAAAAGCCGCCTTCGCCCACCGAGTTTTCAAGCTATAGCCAACCTGGTCTATACAAAAATGTAGGTTCACGCATTGCGCTCCTTCGCTTGATCAAGATGTCTTAGTCGACCAAGTAGGCCGTATAAATGTTCTGCTGCTCGCGTCGGTCGCAGCGAGTCTGCGACTTCACCACATACCATCTCTCCTCGACCCTGGCCGTCTCTTGTGGCAAACTGTTTCAGCTGTCCGCAGCCTCCACGTAGATTGATCGTCCCGCGTCGCAGATCCATCCGCAACGATGAGGTGGTCACGTTGGTCTGTCGAGCTCTCGATGCTCCTTGCATCGGCCAACCCTCGATCAGTTGCGGCCATGCAGCTCTGGCCGTACCACGAGACGATGGAGGTGGCGGGCCAAGGGTAAGGCACAAAGCCCCCCCCCCAGCAGCTGCCAGAAATACTGACGCCCGAGTTTCCAAGTTTCAACACCTTCACCGGCCGCGTCGGGCATTCCAGGGTCGTGGCCGTCTCCCCCGTGAACGGGGGGCATGCGCAGGCCGGTGATAGGATGATGAGCGAGACCGAGCTCATGGACATGACGCCCGACAATATGAGCGGTTCCATGGACAAGGCGCGCATGCCCGGTTCTCGATCCACGCTTCGGGAATACGAAGCCTTGGAGATAACCAGCTACAAGTGAGGCCCGGGGGTCCATTGAGCGAATCTAAAAGGAGCAACGAATCCGAGCTAAGGATCCATACCTGGCAGCAAGCTTCTCGACACTCTCAGCGTCAGCGGCAGTGTGTCCATCTCCGGCTATGGGCAGGGAGCAAGCATCTCCGGGTCCTATCTCAACAAGGAATCGGTAAGGGAGCGCACGCCGTGATCCGACAAGCCATGCAGACAAGGCGTCAGCTAACCCTACCGGCCCCTGTCTCAGTTCGAGAAGGCCTCCTTCACGTACTTGATCAGGATCAACGTGAAGCACCAGCCAACCGATATGAACACGTACAAATTCATGCCGGCCGACAAGTTATCCGATGCAGAAGCCGCAAAGGCCTACGGCGACACGTACATCAAGAGTAACGTTCCGTTTCCCCGGTCTGGTCCACGCCGCAGCTGGCCCGTTGCGGCACTTCCTCCACTCATGACCTGTTAGAATTCATCACCGGAGGAGCTTTCTATGCCCGAGTATCGATCGTGTCGCAGTCGAGCGAGAAGATGAAGGAGGTCGAGGCAGCGTGGGTGCCGCGTCGTCCATCTCGAGCGGGATGCATCGTTGATCTGACCCGAAACTCTACACAGCGCCAAAGCCGCATTCTCAGGCTGGGGCATCAGCGCGGATGTGACGGCCGAGATGAAGAAGGGCATGGAAGCCCTGGCCAGGAGCTCGACCATTGAAATCAGCAAGATCAGCCTGGGGGAGCTCAAGCACCGCAGCGACGACGTTCCCATGGCCCAGGGCAATGCCATCGCAACGATACTCACGAACCTGAAACGCGAAGCGGACGAATTCTCCAACCTGGCCCTCAAACACGATTCCAAGCTTTAGTAAGCGCCGTCATGGAGCCGGCATGGATCAGATATTGACGCGTCGGCTCCCAGCGCCGTGATTGACGATTACCACACTGCCGAGGGGTTCTACAAGCAGCAGAACTTCACTCCACTGGACTACAGCACAGCAGTTCGCCAGGTAGGCCCAGCCACGGATTGCCACGCCCATCTGCTGTGAGGCTGTCCCGAAGCTGACACGGCGCCCAGAGCCGCCGCGTTCTGGACAGGTTCATGGAGATTAAGAGAATTGAGGAGAAGATCCGGTCCAGTACGTGACTGCATTTGACTCGAAGGGGCCCCGGAACATTGACCTCGACACAGCGCCTGTTTCTCATTTCATGGGCGGAGGAAGCGAGCGACACACGCTTCAACAGCGTTTGGACAACATGGTCGAGGAGATCCACGCATGGGTGAGTCCGGTTGGACGACAAGCGATCGGGCGCATCAACACAGGCGTGCTGACCGACACCAAAGATCGCGGACGTGGAGAGAGACCCGGCGAAGGCGCGCGCCCTACCGAAGGGTGATCCTTGGGCGTTCGGCGACGAACTGAAGAGCCATGTGAAGGAGCCCGGGCGGCGGATGTTCCTCTACAACAACGGCGGCAAGTTCTATTATTTCGACCGTATGTCCGGGCCCCTCGTAGCCTCGTCCTCCATCTCGTCGTCGCGGTTGCGTTCCTCACAACTGACCCCTCGTCCTCAACCGCAGAACTCCACACGGAGCGGAAAAGGCACGCGCTGTGGAAAGTCGAGGTGTTCGAATCGCACGAGCCCGGCACGGTGAAGCTCGTCTGCGGCGAGAACCAGTACTGGGCGATACGGCAGGACAGCGGCCGGGCCGTGTGCCGGATGGACGAGGACCTGCCGGCCGGCTACTCGGCCTGGTTCGAGGCCTGGGTCTACCCGCGTCCGGTCGGCGGCGTGACGTCCGGCGGCTCGGCCCAGATCGCCCGCACCGCCTTCGACAACGAGAGCAGGTACCGCGGGCACAACCACCTCGGCAGGCCCGACCTCCTGGGCCAGGACTTCTTGGTCTTCTATCCGCTGTCGGCGGCCAGGCTGCGGGAGGACGTTTGCACTTCGCCGCGGTGTGAGCGCTATGGCAGGTAGACGTGGCTGCCTGCTAGAGAGCCTGGCTGTTGGCTCCGGCTTATCACAAACCCAAGCAACTGTAGGAGTAGAATTAGCATCCCCAGCATTGTAGTAGTCGGCTAGATCGGCTTCTACGTTTCGAGATTGTTGTCTGTCTTTGGGTCTGCCAAGTCCTCGAGCGGCTAGGTTGCGACTCTAGGCGTCCGTGGGAAGCGAGTGGGTCCTGGCATATGTTGCTCAGGGCATCTTCACTTGCTCTCTTTGGATGGAACGGCTATACGGACAGCACGCGACTCGATGCATCACCGATGATCCAGCGGCCCACGCGTTTCGAGCACGGTAAGCAGGGAAACCTTCAATGGTACGGTAAAGAGGAATACGCAGTGAACACGAATCTTTACCTCTCGCCTTTCTGCCTCCCGTGCCTCCGTCTGTCTCTGGCGCACACCTCTCAAGACGCGTAGTTGATCTTTCGAGCAGTTACCAGAGGGCAGTCCTAGACCTCCAATTTCCACCAACTGCAAATGTTTACACGTAGGCTCCCGCTCCAGTTCCAAGACGTTCCTGCGCCTGTATGCCCCGCGGACTGTCCATTGGCTCTACTTGCCAGGCTCGATTTTCCGTGCTCTCCGTGTTCATGGTCCCAGATCTCGATTGCCCAAGGATATAGCGACGCCAAGCCGGTCTGCGTTTCCGAAAGGTTCACCGAAGCAGAGAAAGGAAAGGAGGAAGAATGCTCGTTCCCAGAACGAAAAAGGCAAAGGGGGGGGTATATAACACATGTCTGCATCCGCACGTCTGCACGTGAAAACGTCCCTGGCCGAACGCGGCCGTCTAGCCCCATCGCTCGCCGATGCGGCGCGACAGGTCGAGCAGGACGCGGGCGGCGGTGTCGTAGTCGTCGAGGCCGAGGTAGACCTGGGCGCTGATGCGGGCCCAGAGGCGGTTGCGCAGGCGGAAGAGCGAGATGTAGGTGCGGTAGTCGTCGACCATGGCGCGGGCGGCCCAGGCGAGGACGTCGTCGAGGTGGCGCTCGGCGACGACGACGGGCGCCTCGACATGGTCGTCGTCCTCGTCAGCAGCGCCGCGCTCGCCGACCCAGACGGGCAGCGCGACGTTGCTCATGGCGCAGTCGGTCAGGGTGCCGGCGGCGTTGTCGAGCAGGCGGGTGCGCAGGGCGGCGGCGACGCGGCGGCCGCCCTGCTTGTTGAGGCGCCACAGGTAGGCCAGGATGGCGTGCTCGCCGCCGAGGACGTCGCGGCGCCAGGCGAGCGCGTCCTTGACGCACAGGTAGGGGCTGTTGTCCTTGGTGCCGACGTACTCGAAGTTGGCCTCGAAGTGGCTCTTCTTCCGCGGCGTCGGCGTCGTCTCCGGCTCGCCCAGCTCCCGCTCCGGGGTCCGGTCCGGGGTCGGGGAGGCGGCGGCGGCGGCGGGCCGGTAGCCGTTGCTGGTGGCCAGGGTGGACGGCAGCAGGTGCTGGTTGCGGACGGGCACGTAGAAGAGGGCGCAGCCGCGCGGGACGTGCAGCCACTTGTGGCAGTTGGAGACGAAGAAGTCCGGGTCGGCGGCCGGCAGGTCGAGCGGGACCATGCCGACGCCCTGGGCGCCGTCGACGAGGCTGGCGACGCCGAGCTCGCGGCAGGCGGCGGCGACGCGGACCCAGGGGAAGGCGACGCCCGGGCGGGAGGAGACGACGTCGAAGAGGCACAGGCGGGCGCG
>NJEV01000690.1:0-14068 GCA_002591385.1 Cordyceps sp. RAO-2017
GGGAGGGCAAAAAAAAAAAAACAGAAATCGGCTTTTGTTTTCGAAACGAGACAAAGAGAAAAGGGGTCGGCGGTCGATGCATCGCCAGGCAGCGGGCGCCAATGGTCAAACCGACGCGGAGGCGCCCGCGGCCCGGAAGCCGAAAAGAAAAAGAGGCCGGGCGAGGCGGCACAATAAATCCTTGCAGAGTAGATGGAAACAATCCGCGCCCCCTCTCGCCCACCCCGACAAGCCGTGACGGTCGTGTCTCTAAGCAGAAAAGAGAAGAAAAATAGCACAGACAATATTCACATATCCAAGTCCGCGACGGCCTTCCGCAGACGGCGTGGCGGGTATATATGGTAAAGAGCAAGGAAAAGGAGGGCGCCACGGCCCTGGCCCGTCGACGCCACAGGCACGCACCGTGGCCGAGAATGACAGAGGGGGTGCTGGAAGGAAAAATAGAAAAAAATAAGAGGGAGGAGCAAAGAGTCGTGAAAGCATCAGGGCGTATCTCGGGAGGGGGAATAGACCCGAGAGAGCGGGTATCGCGAAGTAAGTGTAGCAACCAGACGCCGACGAGACCGTAGGACCGAGGAGGGTAGGCGGAACAAATGTGTAGGGGCGGAGGGGCAGAGCGTTCGTTAGGCCTCCTCCATGATGCCGCCCTCGCCGCCGCCCTCCTCGCGCCACTCGCGACTCTTGTCGGCCAGGCGCTTGATGCCGCTGACGCGGCCGCCCCACAGGCTCTCGATGGGCGTGCGGAAGGTGAAGGCGCGCTGCGAGCTGATGACGCCGATGGCCTGCAGCACGGCCTTGCGGCTGTCGCGGCCGAAGACGGCCGGGTGGTTGATCCACTCTAGGCTGCTCTCCAGCTCCGTGTCGAGGGCGGCGACGGTGCTGGGGTCGATGCCGGTGCCGAGGCCGAAGCCGTCGTTGGACCGGCTGCGGCCGAGCTGGGCCGAGGCGAAGCCATTGCCGCCGGACGAGGCGGCCGACGTGGGCGGCGACGGGCTGCGCTTCCGGTCGGGGGTCCCGTTGGAGTTGGGCGACGCGTCGCTGACCGGGTGCGGCGTCGAGGGCGCCGACTTGCTGGCCGACTGCGGAACCGGGGGCAGGCCGCCCTTGCCGAGGCCCTTGAGGATGGACCTCGTCTCGTTGAGCAGGGTGTGCGCCCGGTCGTGCTGGCCGCGGCTGACGAGCGTCAGGGCGCGGGTGAGCATGTCCGACGTCAGCAGCTCCATGCGCCGCTGCACGATGCTGGGGTGGGGCGGGATGGGCGGCGTGTTCTGCCACGACTTCTTGGACCCGGAGCTGGTCGGCAGCATCGTGATGGCCAGGAGGGACGGCCGCGGCATGTGTGTGACGGTGCCGTCGCGCAGGATGTCGCCCCAGCTGAGGTCGGCCTGGATGAGCGGAACCTCCTCGACGGACACGGCCCTCTCGCCGTCATTGTCCATGGAGCCGCCGAGCGCCTCCAGCCCCGAGACGATGTTGTCCCAGGGGTCCTGCGGCAGCTGCTCCTGCGACGAGCTGTCGGGCATGATGACGAGCTGGACGAGTATGTCTCGCTTGTCGCCGAAGCGCAGGTCGCCCAGGCTTGCCTCGGCGTCGCGGCCCGTGGCGCGCTTCGTGATCTGCAGCGCGCCGCTGATCTTGTGGAACTTTGCGGGCGAGCCCTCGGGGAGCTTGAGCTTGAGTTTGACGTTCTGGTGGGATAACGTCTGCATCCCGCCGAGGCAGCCGGCAAGACACTCTCGGAGCATCATCCAGTCCTTGACGTACGTGTACGAGGCTTTGGTCCTCGTCGACAGCTCGATCATGGTGTCGGGCTTGTGCGTCATGCCGAGGCCAAAGGAGTGGATGGTGATCTTGGCCGCCTCGGCGCGGGAGACGACGAAGTCGACAGAGTCGGCGTCGGCTGTGGAGGCGTCGCTGATGAGCATGATGGTGGCGATGGGGTTGTTGTGCTTGCGCTGCATGAGCAGGTCCATGGCGACGTTGGCCCCCTCCACCACGTCCGCGCGGTGGCTCTTCTGGCCGACGGGCTTAATCGAGGACAGGATGTTGGACCAGCCGGGCCAGGCCTTGGTCGTCATGCCGACGATGGGCACGCCGCCGCCGCCGGAGCCGAAGGTGACGAGGCCCATGCGGTCCCTCTCGCCCAGGTTGCTGACCATGAACTTGAGCGCGTCGCGCACCAGGTTGATCTTGACACCCTGCATGGAGGAGGATATGGGGACGACAACGACGACGTCGATGGGCACGTGGATGCAGCCGTTGGCATAGGGGCTCCTGGCGGCGAAGTTGGTGTACTCGGTCGGCGCCGTGGTCACGGAGCGCGGCCCCCAGGACGAGGCCGTCGAGGAGACGCGCTGGGGCCGCGAGCGGTGCCAGTCGATCTCGTCGTCCGTCTCGGACATGTCGCCGCGGTCGAAGTCCGGGCTGCGGACGGGGAAGTCTTCGATGGCGTTGAGGTCGAGGAGGGCCTGGTTCCACAGCTTGAGCTGGTTGCGGTTCTCGAACCTCAGGTGGAACTGGGGCAGCTCGCCGACGGAGAGGCTCAGAGTTAGGACGTTCTCGTCAATAGTGCCGGTCTCGACCACCTCGTTCAGGTGCTTCTTGATGAGGATGGAGCCCTTGAGGGTGCAGCGAGTCGGGCGTCTGGGCGGGCCGCTGCCGTCCCATTGGGGCGCGGCCTGGGACGGCAGCTTCTTCTCCTTGACGCAGATGAGCATCTCGGCGAAGAGATAACACTCGAGCTCCTGCCAAGAGACCTTGTCCTTGCCGACGCGGAGGGTGCCGTAGAGGCGCAACTGTCCGAACCTGGCGCAGACTGTCAGTCGTCTGCGGCGGCGCGCAGCGGCGGTAGAGGGGCAGACTCACTTGCCAAAGTCCAGGCCATGCCAGTTGTCGACGCGATTGCGCAGCGTCTCCGTCATCTCCTCCAGCACCTCGGCTGACTCGTAGGGGAAGAAGCGGGGTCCGCCGGAGCCGGAGGTGAGGACTGAGCGCGCAGCGACCTCGTCAATGCGGGCGCTGACGGGCGGGGGCGGCAACGCCTGGACACCGATGTCCTCGGGGTCGGGCCTCCACTTGTTGCCCGGGACCTCGATGGTGACGAGGCAGGTGAGGGTTTGCTGCTGGCGACAGCGGTTGATGGTCGGGAATTCGGATCGCACCGTGACGGTCGGGGGGGGCACGGGGTTGCGCGAGATGGCACGCGGGCTGCCGGGCGTCGTCTCCATGGCCTGCACGTCGTAGTCGTGGCGCCAGGGCGGGCCGCTCTGGGCCGTCTCGGGATAGCCACCCGACGAGGTGACGCCGGTGACCTCGCTGTCGCTGCGCGCATGCCTCGAGGAGCCGTAGCGGTCGGAGAGGGGGGCGTCGCGGCTGTCGCGGTAGCTCCCCCGGGCGGCGCTCTCCCTGCCGTTGCTGCTGGGCGGCTGGGCGTGGTGGTTCCGCTGCGAGCTGTCGAGGCTGGGCGGCCTCACGGTCTGGTTATCCCAGGTTGGCGTGGGCGTGTTGGTGGAGCGCGCGTCGCTGCCGGCAGAGCGCATCATGTTTGTGATCTTGTCTGGATCTGGCGTCAACGGACCTGGCTCGGGGAGGGGGGTCCGTCGGAGCGGCGGCGGGGGAAACGAACTGATGTCGATGACATTGCCGCCGCGGCTGGTGTCGAGATGCAAGGGCGCGTCACATGTCGGGCAGTATTGCGCCTCGAGCTCGCGGATGAACTCGTAAAAGCAGGCCTCGTGGGAGACGTGGGAGCAAGAGAACTGGAGGATGCGCTCGCCCTGCAACGTGTGCTCGAGGGGCTCCTCGCAGACGGCGCATTCGCTGCCGACGAAGGTCCTCTCGCGGCGCAGGCGGCTTCGCTCGGCGGTGCTGGCCATGACGTTGTTGTCGATGCCGCCGACCCTCCGGGGAGCGGCGCCGAGGAGCGACGAGGCCGAGTCTACAAGCGAGTCGCGCCGGTAGGCGAATTCGCCGTGAGGCTCGGCAGGAAAGGGATTATTGCCTGGGCGGCGTCAGTCGAGCGAGAAGGCCAGCAGGGCCGGACCCTCTCTGGGACGGAAGAGGGCAGGCAGAAAGACTGGAGGAGAGGAAGACTGGAGAAGAAGGGAAGACTGGGGAGGAAAGGTAGAGAGGAAGAAAGGGTACAAAGGAAAAAAAAATTTGGAGCAGGAAAGCAAAGGGAAGGGATATCCAGGATGAGGCCTAGGCCAAGAGCAGAAGCACAGGGAGTATGTGTTTGGCAGAAGCGGGGAGCGAGGGAGAGGAGGTGGTCGGAGGCCTACCCTTCAGCTGGTAGACGGGCTCATCGGGTTGGGGCCTGGATCGCGAGGCAGGCTGGGCGTTGATGATTAGGCTCAGGTCCGTCAAGCGCGACGGCAGATGTAGATTTTGGCTCCTTGGCTCGTTGGGAGGAGGGGGGCCGGCGTCGTTGATCCGCTGCCGCTGGCTTCGTCGAGCCCGGCTAAACATGGAGACAGGTCGAGTGGGCGGTATCAAATTAAGGGGAGTAGGGGAGTAGGGGGAGAGAGAGGGGGGGGGTGTGTGTGGGCGAGGTGAGGGCCGGCGAGCTCGAGGCGGTACCTGGACGATGGAGGAGGCCCTCGCCGTCGGCCGGAGCTGGTACGTGCTTGAGTCGATTTCGCGGGGTTGGTGGATCGATTCGTTTCGACGAGAGTCGCAGGAAGCCGAGCGATGGTGGAAGAGGCGAAAAAAGGCTAAAGGAAGCTGGGCGAAGGGCCGAGTGGTGGTTGGTGGTGTCGGTGGTGGTGGCTGTGGGTAAGGATGCGATGGTGGACGGCCAGGAGCAGCAGCGGTTGTTTGCGCGTAGTCAACGGTAGCAGTATGCGAGAAGCGGTAGCAGTAGCAGGCTCAGCCGTAGCAGCAAGAGACGAGTAGGTAGTATAGCAGGTCGGCAGTAACGGGGCCAAGGATGCCACAGTTTCACGACCCTGCCTCTCGCGCGAGGGATGAGGATGCGAAGGGCGACGAGGGCGGGCGGGGACGGCAATTGCATGATGGGAGGAGGAGGAGGGCGGACAGGCGAGGCCCAGCGAACTGGATCAGAGCGGGAGCCAGGGACTACGGACGGACGGAGGCCAGCGGCAGCCTCAGCCGGACAGACGGACAGCCAGCCAGCCAGCCAGCCAGCAGGCGAGGCGAGGCGAGGCAGGGCACTGGCAGGGCACTGGCAGGGCACTGGCAGGGCACTGACAGGGCATACTAGGTACCTACCTACCTAGGTGGTTGGTACTAAGGCAGGGCAGGGCAAGCAGGGACTGCGACTTGGGGAGGGCACTGTGCCGCACGGTGCGCCCGAGGTACCCCGGCCCCCGGCGGTACTGCGCGCTGTACCTGCCGCACCTCCCCGCCGCCCTCGCTCTGTCCGTCCCTCTTTCCATCCCTCTCCAGCTCTCTTTCTCTCTCAGTCCTGGGAGATGCGGGCAGGCTGGCTGCATGCAGGGGAAGGAAGGCCCGAGTACAGTACCGTGTCGTATGTATGTAATCCGTACCGTGCAGACAGACGACTGCTCTCTCTCTCCCTCTCTCTCTTCTTTTTTTTTTGCCTCTTCAGCGAGAGATGCAGAGAAAATAAGGGATCGAGGCTGGCTGCTGGCTGCTTGCTGCTGCTGCTGCTGCTGCTGCACGGGCTGGACCGGATCGCGGATGGGCGCCCGGTTGTGTGCGAGCCCACTGGGCGGGCCAGTGCGCCGGCGTGGAGCCGCGACAGATGGCCAGGCAGGCTTGCACCAGACAGACGTGGGCCGCAGAAGACGACGACGACGACCAAGACCAAGGGGGGTGCCAATGCTACGGCAGTCGACAGACGGCTGACGCTCTAGCTGCAGGCGCCCGTCACGAGTCGCCCTTTGCACGCCCACCACAGCTACCTCCCGCCTGGCCATCGGGCACGGCCTGCAGCGAGGCTGACCAGCAACCGAGCGGGAGCCTCAGTGCTCTGCCCTGCGCGCTTCTGCGACGTCCGTCTCGTGCTCCCTTATTCAGGCCGTCTGCTAGTCATTATCGCCCGCCCGTCGTCGTCGTTGGTCTCACCCGAGACAGCTGGTGGAGGGGCGCCCTGTCGTTTGGTTCGTCCCGCTGAATCGCCGACCGCGGGGAGGGCCAAAAAAAAAAAACCGAGAGAGAGAGAGATAGAGAGAGACGGGGACAGGACGGACGAACCGGGCGTTCGATTGAGGCCTGGCAGGGCAGGCAACCACCGACGGCAAAGCCCAGCCGGCCGCCCAACCAAGTTATAAAAAAAAAAAAGCACGCCATCGTCGGTCGAGCCTCGGGCGTTCGCTCCCAGCAGCACCAAGGCAATGGCAGCTTGGCAGACTGAGGGAGAGTCAGTCGAGAGGCCGGGTATCCATCCGGCATGAACAGACCCCTCCGACTGACTCTTTCTCTCGCTCGTTTCCTCCGCCAAACGCGCGCTCCACGACAGGCGATGGGTGCGTTTCGCAGCTGCCGACACGAGCGCTGACTAGCCGCCGACAAGCAACAAATGTTTGATGATTGCCGTGCGCAACACATGGCTCCCGTCCGTCACCCGGCCTGCCAGTGTCGCAGTGCGACGTCGAGCACCCGCCACCGTCGACATCGGACCGGCCTCGACGACGCCTCGTGGTGCCAGAGGAGGTAGCCTGCGACGGATAGACGGACGGATACCATGTCTTGGCCGCCCGCCGAGTCCGCGCCTAGTGCCTGCGTTTCTGCAGAATCCAGAACCCAGCTGTGGCTGCCGGCTGAAGGGACGTCTGGGCCAGCAACAGCCGCCCGCAAGCCAACGGACGACGCATCACGCACATGTGTACAGACACGCATACATACATGCACGGGATACTGATCAGTATACAGCGATGCATACATACTTGCGCACATACAGTACGGAGTAGGGCAGACCGGCAGATATGTGCATATCTGTACATCGACATACATACCTTGCCTTTTATAGGTAGTATGATCTGTATGGTGTACTTTAGGGCGGCGTGTAAAAGGCAGCTTAGGTGAGCTACTCACTAGCAGAGTCTTCAATAAGTCGGCCGCATAGACCACGACTCGAGACGGACGAGCATTGCGCCGCCTGCGCCGCGGACCAAGGGACGACGAGGATACGCAGATACCTGCTTTGTACGATGTAATCCTCGTACAGACATACACACAGTCAGGTCGCCGACCGAATCACTCCTCCTCCTCCTCCTCCTCCTCCTCCTCCTCCTGCTCCTCCTCTCCTCCTCCGTCCTTCGTCCTCCCACGCTGGCGTCCGAAAAAGGATGCTGCATGCAGTAGGCCGACCGGGGGGCAAGTCAGCCATGGCCATTGGCACCTCAAGGTCCAGGGATGCTCGACAGGAGAAGAGCGAGAGGCCAGGCTAGCCGGGTTGGCGGATGCGCGCCGACGGCCGACTTTTTGTCTCCGTCGCTGCAGCGCCGGGGGGTGCGGACAGAGAGCCAGGGGATGGGATCGGGATGGCGATTTGCCGCCATCACCCTCTCTGCCACGGGCCCCGAGACGTGCGGCAGCGAGCAAGCCCGAGCCTCGACGGACTGTATGTATTTGTCAGGGCTCGGACGGGAGCGCAAACGTGGAGCGGCGGCCACGGTTGCGAGGCTAGCGGGAGCCCGTGATGCCACGCCGGCGTCGACTGCCGCCACGGCGCACTAGCAGGCGGCTTCCTGCGTCTGAAGCGGTCCCCAAGTGCAGCTTAGCTGGCGTCGTCGTCGTCGTCGTTGTCGTCGTTACCCGTCGAGGCACTAACCCGGTCGAGACTCAAGTTCGTTTGAGTTAAATCATTTAATCTACCTAGGTAGCGTGGGAGCATGCATGCGCAGCGGAGCCCTTGGCATTCTTCTGCCTCGGTCTCTCTCTCGCCTCCCTCTCGACCCCGACGTTGAACATCCATCTATTGTACAAACATACATACATACAAACATAGACACATCTGCCTGGGTCCACCGTCTCGAGCCCGGTTTGTTTCCTCCCCGGCGCCGCTGTTTCCGCACCAGACCCTCGTCTGTCGGCGTCTGATCAGGTCGCTGCAGCAGCCGCCATCCATCCCTCAGCGGCGCCCCTTCGTGACCGTCTTGTTCGTACGACCGCTCCAAAGGGGCGGCCGGGCGGGCTCCGAGCGGAGGCCTTCCGGACGGAGCAAGATCGCGGTGGCGTCCGGCAGGCGGGAATCAGAAGACGACATTTCCATCCATCAGGGCACAGGATACAGTACTACTTGCACGGGAAGACGACAGGGCCCTCTGGGGTACACACTGTAGATACATCCATACATACATACATACATCCATGGCTGCCGCGCGCAAATTTGTGCTGGGTCCGCGTTAGACGACGCAGGATCTTGGCCAGGGAGGTCCGACGTGGGACTTCATCAAACCAACTTCAGCTGCTGCCATGCGTTGGCCACTGGTCGGCCATGGAACGGGATGGACGATGGATGATGCATCTGCCCATCCTCCTGCTCGGCTGCCCCGACGATCGACTTGCCAGCTTCCCGTTTGGAAAGCTGAGGTCGCGAGGAGAAGCAGTGCCACGGCCGTCGCCTATTTCGCCACCTCGGCAGCGCCCGCCAGTGGGTGGTGGGACGGCCTACAGGGTAGGCCACGGCGAGGATGCACCGCAGCGGAGATCAGACGGGGCGAAATCCGTTCGTCATCCAGGCAGAGGTGCAGCCACGATGGCACGGCATCATCCCTCGTCCGCGGATAAAGTCCCGGGCCCTGTGCAGGCAGCAGGCCAGCGGGAGCAGCGGCTGGAAATGCAGGCATCCATCCCTTTTTTTTTTTTTTGCCCTCTTGGACACTAACCGCCGACGGAAACAGGGACTCGGAGGCCTCAGCACCGCCCGAGTACCCGCCCGAGCAGCCGGAAGCAGACCTGGTAGCGGACGGCGACGAGTACGGCGCCGAGGAGGCGGAGGAGGAGGCAGCGGAGGAGGCAGAGCAGGAGCAGGCGGCAGCCGGCGCCAAGGCGGCGTCGGCCGGCGAGGACGCCGAGATGGCAGGCGTCGAGCCGGAGCCGGAGCACGGCGCGGCCGAGCACGGCGCGGCCGACGAGGACGACATTTCCGAGGACGGCAGCGTCGACATCGAGGGCGAGAGCGAGGACGAGCTCGACGACGACGACGCCGACGCCGACGCCGCCGACGACGACGCCATGGAGGTCGACGACGCCGACAAGCCCGCCGGCGCCGCCGCCCCCGCCAAGCCCGTCGTCGTCGCCTCCTGACCGCTCTTCCTCTCCTCTTTTATTCCCACCTCATGCGTCGGGGCCAACGCAGCCCCCCCCTTGCACTATCCACACGTCGTCTCTTCCTTCTTGTTATATAATGCAGCCAGCCCCCTTAGCACGATAGAGACGGTCACAGGGGGCCGGCAGAATACAGTTCGCGCACGCGCCACCCCCTCAGCCCGCCGCTCCCCCCCCTGCGAGCAGCGAGCGTTCGTGACGCTAGCCGAAGGGGAATACAGAGAGAAACAAAGAGAGATGGGCTCGCGACGCAGGCGCGCCAACAGAGGCCGCAGGCGGGCTGGATGGTGCATATTACATACCCAAATTACCCTATCGTACACACTCCCCTCTCCCCGTGTGGGCCGTGGCCTCGTGCGTCGGTCGATGCACCTCCCCTCCGCCCGCGGGGGCCGGGCCAAACCCAAATCCCGCGCCCCCCCTCTTCAGGCCCGGCCCTCGTCAACCTCCGTCGAGTCCAGGCACAAACAGCGCGCTCGCTCGATTCTGCCGTAAGCCAGGCGCTCTCTCGCACGCACCAAACGACGAGACGGCAGGTTGCCGGGGAAAATAAAGGTGGAAATAAAGTAAAGATAAAAAGAGCACGTGTCGCGTCAATTACAAAGAGTCCACGTCGTCGTCATGTACCGTCACGATGTCGTCCAATCCGCCGCGTATGCTCGCTCGTTACTATCGCAAACGACGTGCCCGCCCTCGGGGGAAGCAAGGGGGGGTGGGGGTTATGGGCCTGAGGCAATGAAAAGGGGGAGGGGCAGGATGGATGGATGGAGCAGGGCCATCGGAATCAAAACGGGGGGGGGGGGAGGCGGTGCTGCCCGCGACGGACCGGCCGAAGCAGAAAATCGGGAGAAAGACGACGCCCTGTCTGCGGATCGAGTGCGCAGGGCGTTCCGTAGGTAAGAGTTGGCGGCCGCTCGCAGCGGATGAAAACAAAAAAAAGGATTGGCCGACAGGGGGACCAATCCGCCAGGCCCTCTTTTTTCCGCATGAATGAAACGGGGGGGGGCGGCAGCAAAGTCAAAAGGAGGCTTCCGTGGTATCAAAAGTAGTTCCAAACGCCAGTGGTGCTTTCTCGACGTGGCCCGTCGCGTGCCGCCGGCGGGTGCGCGTCGGCTTCGTCCTGCGCGGCCGAGGGCATCACCATCCCTTCTTGCGGGCGAATCGCTTGTTGAGAAGGGCGAGCACCTTGGGCACGTTGAACTGGACATACTCGAGATCCAGCTCGTCCTGGTTGTCCTTCTGCATCTCGAGCAGGTCGTCGAGCTTGAGGTCCAACTCCAGGAGCCCGCGGTTCCGTCCTGCAGGCGTCGACGATTAGCGGCCGGCCCAAGGGCGGGGAAGGGGGGGGGGGAGACCAAGAATGTCGGCTTACCCTTGTAGTGCAGCGAGATGACAAACGTGCCAGGCAGAGGGCTGATAAAGTTAAAGTAGATGTTTGCCCGTCTGTTGTCCGGCACGTTGCTCTTCTGGATCACGCCCTCCTTCTCGAGCTGCTGGTGAGTGAACTTGTAGGGCCCGAGCACCTGCTGCTTCTGCTGCTTCCGCTTGGTGCCCTCGCTCTGGGACCGGACGTTGTGCAGGTAGCTCTTGTACGTCTCGAGCTGGCCGACGAGGTAGGTGTTGTGGTCGCGGATCGTCTTGTACACCTCCTCGAGCTTCTGCGTCTCGGCGATGACGCCGTCCTTGAGGGAGCCGAGGTGCTGCAGCTCCTGCTCGACCTCGTCGCGCAGCAGGTCGAACTGGTCGCTCTTGTCGATGACGCCCAGCTCCTGCAGCTGGGAGAGGAGCTCCATGGCGCGGATGCCCTTGCGGACCATGACGGCGTCGTTGCGGCTGGTGGCGGCGGCGTCGGCGACGCGCTCGAGGCGGAGGGGCCGGCGCAGGACGGCGCTGCTCTGCGGGATGGACCGCATGATCTGCACGAAGATGGACTTGGCTTCCATAAAGAACACTTCCTCCTGTGTGATGTCGAGGGCGGCCGTCAGGTCGTCGATGGCCGTCTCCCACCGGCTGAAGAGCGGCAAGTTGATGACCCTATTCTCCTTGCGCGGCACTTGCGACGGGGCGGGGCCCAGCTCGGACATGATGATGGCCAGGTGCGAGTTCTCGTCCTTGCACATCTCCTGGTGGTGCTTGTCGATGAGGGCGTGCATGGCGTAGATCTCGTTGAGCGTGATGTCGAGCTCGAGGTCCTTCTTGGACAGGGCGACGTAGTTGTCCATCTCGAGGCTCTCGTAGAAGTCGCTGACCTCGCAGAGGTCGAGCATGAACTTGTTGATCCGGTCCTTGTTCTGCTGGATGAACGGCTGCAACTTGGCCATGTACGGTTCCTTGGCGTACGAAGGCTTGTTGGCCAGGTTCTGCAGCATCTTGGCGATGAGCGTCAGCGTCCGCCGCGGCCGCTCGGCGGGCGTGCCGTCGATGAGCATGTACGACTTGGGCGTCACGATGGCCGGGTTGATGAAGCGCAGGAAGAAGAAGCCGCCGATGAGGGTGCAGATGACCTGGTCGTTGGCGTCGGGGTACTTGCGCTTCGTCAGGCTGCGGATCTGCTTGCAGATCCAGCGGATGCCGTAGGGCGCCTCCTCGAGGCCGTCGATGATGGTGGTCAGGAATCCGCTGGCGATCTCCGTCAGCATGGTCAGCCTCGGCTCGATGATGGCCTGGACCTTGGGGTTCTCGGCCGCCTGCTCGGCCGTGATGCCCTTGGGCAGCTCGGGCGGCAGCGAGCCCGTGTCCTCCTCGATCTGCTCGATCATGCGCTCGTAGACCTTGAGGGGGTTGATTTCCAGGTCCAGGTCCTTGAGCTCGATCAGGCTGTTGATTCGATCGGCCAGCACCGTCTTGAGGAAGCTCTGGCCGGGGCCGCGGCGGGTGTAGGTCGTCATCATTCGCGAAACGGGCGTGTTGGCGCGCAGCAGGGACGAGTAGTCGGGGGTGTTGTCGAACTGAAAGGTCAAAACGGACTAGCGAGGTACACGGGTCAGCACGGGCGATGGCGCGGCGTGGCAGGACAGGGCAGGGCAGGGCAGGGCGCGAGTCAGAGGGCGCGAGTCAGAGGGCGGCGGTCACCTGGAACATGGTGAGCAGCAGATGCTCTTCTCGGCTCTCGTACTGGTTTCCGTAGATGGTGAACATGACCGTCTGCAGGAGCGAATCGATCTCGGCCATGGACACGAGGCGGCAGAGGTGGGCGATGTGCCTCGGCTCGGACTGCAAGAGGAACATGAGATTTCCGTATTTCTGGGTCTTGTCGTCGTTGGGGAAGAATCCCTCCTGCATGTCAGTGGCTTCCTCGAGACGGCTGGCGACCTCGTTTTGCTGTCGGCTGCGCGTTAGCCACACAAGCTGCTCAGGAGGGGCGGCCAGGGCGTACCTCCTCCAGCGCCATGCGGTTCTGGATCAGGAGCGCGATTCGGGAGTCGAGATAGCGCACGTCCTTTTCGAGCACGAAGTTCTTCTTGGACTGGGACGAGATCTTGGACTTGAGCTCGCGGAGGACCTTTTGGGCTGCACAGAAACTATGGTTAGCCAATGATCTGATGGGACGGCTGTAGTTAGGTGGCGGAGATGCACCTTTGGCAAGGTCGTCTTCGATCTGCATCTCCCCCTCGTTTGCCGACATGGACATGTAGAGGGCGGACATGGAGTACCGCTTCGACTGGCGCGCGGAGCGCGTGCCATCGTAGGACGACATGGTGTTTTGGCGAGACAGGGGCTGGAAGGACGAAGAAGAGGCGGTGGAGGCTCGTGAAGGCGTCTGGAGCATGACGGGCATCGTGGTCGATGCGGGGCGTTGGGAGAAGGGGTGTTGAGGGCGAAAAGGGAGAGGATTCGAGGGCAAGGTGCGTATGCGGACGGCACTTGTCAGTCTCTTCCCTCAAAATGGACTCGTCGTCGAGACGCGTGATCGGGCTCGGGGGGGGAACCCCGAAGTGGCGTCGGCTAGTCTGTCAGCCGGCTCGCCCGCTGTCGACGGTCGCCAGTCGGGGAGCAGTGAAGAGGGGGGGGGGGGGGGCAGGGGGGGGAGAAGACGGGGTCAACAAGGTGGGCGTGTGCCGTTGGGTCGATTCGAAATCATTTATATGGTGCAGCGGTGCGGCCGAGGGCGGCGACGACGACTCGGCTCGTGAGGTAGGGTAGCCGAAGGAGGAGGTAGGTAGGCTTGGGCGGCGGCGGATGGCTGGCACACAAGTTGAGACAAAGGAGGGTTGGAAAGGCTCAGCATGCGAGGCGCGGGGCGAGGCGCGATTTGGCGACGGGGTCTCGGGGCCGGACGCGCGCAGGCAGGATCGTACGGGCAATCTCGTTCCGAGTCGAAGGAGAGCGGCGCGGCAGGATCGTCGATGGCGGCTCGTGTGAAGAGAGAGAGTTGGGACGACAGGGCGAAGCGAGGCGGGCTCGGCTGGAGGTTGCGCGGTCGATGGGGGAGCGAGGGCGAGGGCGAGATTCAAGGGTGATTCGTCCGCCGTCCAATTTGTGCCTGGAGCTCGCGTGGGACGCTCTCGAGCTGACGACGAAGGAGCTCGGTCGGTTCTGTCAAGAGAGTCTCCTCTTGTTTTCTTGTTCTTTTTTTTTTCGCTGTCGTTCTTTTTGTCCCGGTTGGCGGGCAGAGATGTACCGATCCCGGGCAGGTTGGCAGAGAGGTCGTGCGCAGCTGTGCAGCAGGCGGCGGGCGGGAGTCAGGGCTCGGGCGTGAATGGAAGGCAGAGTGGCGCAGACGGCGTCGGACAAGGCTGGCGTGGCGGATCGGGACGGAGGATGTTTTGTCGGCGGAGGATGTTGAAAGGGGGGAGGAGGAGGTAGAAGAGGA
>NJEV01000691.1:0-14054 GCA_002591385.1 Cordyceps sp. RAO-2017
CAGGACGCGGCCGAGCCGCTCGGTGCAGCGGTTGCAGCCGCCGTGGCGGTCGGGGCAGGCGAAGGCGGCGCAGCTCGGGCTGGCCAGGGCCGCGCCGGGGCCGGCGAGGGCGAGGACTAGGGCGAGGGCGCAGGGCTTCATCGGGCGAGGGGAGCGGTGTTTGCTTGTGGCTCGGTTGATGGACGAGGATCGGGCGGGGGACACTGGAATGGACGCGCGGGAAGCATGCCTTGATATAGCGGCGAGCCCGTTCTACAGGCGGAGGAGCCGTGAGCTGATATTGCTGACGTCGAAGACCTGTCACGTTGCTTCACCACGGGGGGAAGAGTCTGGATTCGCTCATAACCGAGGCGCGTGCAGGAGTGTGCATGGTGGCAGCGGGTTGACATTGGGCTGCATGCATAGGGCCGGCGAGTGGACTCACGCTTGCAGGCGAAGCGAGCGACGAGAAGAGTCCAGACCGATGGCTGTTTTTGTTCCAACGAGCCAGCATTGTGTGTAAGCGAGTCGACTTCCGTCTGGGGGAGCCTTGCAAGGGCTGCATCCTTCTGCCCGCCGGACTTGCTCCCGGACCGTGTTCCTTGACCCAAGACACACCTCTACCATGTCTTGGACGCGGCCATGATCGCGCAGTATCGTACTTATCTGATCGCAGCCGCAACAGCGTGGCCGCCGGTCCTGGCCCCGTTTGCGGCGGCGCCGGCGCGTCACGCATGCAGCAGTCGGCGCGCCGACGGAACGGGGCCCGCAGACCGAATCCCGGGTTCGGGCTGTCGAGGCCGGTGGCGGGGACCGACCCGGCGACTGCGGGGCGCCACTGACCCGAAAGGAGACGGGGGATTCCAAGCCCGCAGCTATCCCGTCTACCACATATTGCTCCGATCTTACGCCGATCGGAACAGGCACGCCGTTTCAGCAGCCCTGAAATGGGCATGCGAGCTCCGCCCCGGCCAGTAAAGAAGCGAGGGGGCTGCATGGGCGAAAAAGGGGACGCGGGTGGCAAGGGGGAAAGGCGTCGGCGGGCAGGCGATCGGCTGCCGTGAAACGCGGAGAGCATGAAGCGCAGGGGAGGGCCCGGGTGTGTCTGCCGCCGAGGGACCGAGGCACGGCCTGCGTCATCGGTGCCGTCGCCGGCGCGTGGCGTCCCGCGCGTGTGGCAGGCTCTGCTCCGTCATCGGGCGAGAGGACGCTGCACGTGCTGACGGCGCGGGTTGGGGGGGATTGGATGAGAGTGCGGTGTGCGTTGCTTTGTCGCTTGTGGTGTCGTACGGCGCCCGTTCTCCGGTCGTCGCGAGCCGGCGGCCGGTCGTGGGCCGGAGCGGAGGGGCCGGCGGGAAGTGGGGCTGCGCCCGGGGCCGTGACTCGGTGCATCTTGTCAGGCCCGCTGTGCTGCCTTGGCGGACTCGGTGCTGCGGCAGCGAGAGAGAGGCGAGAGGGGACACGTCGGCTCGCGGTCCGGACTATAGATGGTCCCCGGTCTCACCTCGACAAGTTTTATGCAGACAAATTACAGTGACTGACTCCCTCCCTCCCTGCTGGCTAAGGGCTTCTTGCTTGCTAAGGATACGTCAGCCTTAGGCGGTCGGATGACTCATCGCGCCTTACGCCCTACGCCGCTCCACGAGGCTCACGAGCCACACGCGATGGCGCTTACTCAAGTTGGGAAGGGGCAGGCAATGCTGCGCCACGCGTTTTTTTTTTCTTCGCGACCCCTGGATGGACTGATCCGTGTTTAAGGCTGGCCTCGAGTCGTCGGCTCTCTCCATCGTCCCCCCCCCTGAAGTCGCGTCGGACATCGCCAAGGCTCCGGCTCGCTCGGTTGCATGTGGGGGCCGTAGCGGTGAGGACGGTCTGGCCTGTATTTTTTTGCTGTAGATGGAATATTCGCTTGCTTGCTTGCTTGCTTACCTATCCACGTATCGCCGTTCTCCCCTGTGTCTCGGCCTCGTCATTCTGCATCTGCTCTCGTCTGACCGACCTCTCCGTCGTCTTGTTTCTTACCGTCTCTCGACCTCTCTCCGCAGCCTGCCTCATCGAGACCGACCGACGTCGTCGTCGATCCGCCTCGCGAACCCCCCCCAGCCGGTCGACCGAATCTCGCCTCGGACCCGCGCCGGACCGACAGAGAGATAGACGGACAGACGGACGGACAGACGGCAGGCATGCCCGACAAGAAGCGTCAGCAGCCGGCGCGGCAGACGCCGCTCGAGGCGCCGACGGCGGACAGCAAGCCGGCGGCCAAGGCGGAGCTGACGGCGGAGCAGAAGAGCAAGTACGAGGCCCTGCTGGAGCGGGCGCGGGCCTTGGGCGACGTCAAGTGCGACAAGGACAAGGAGCGGTCGGGCCCGGTGACGGACGGCGAGCGCGCGTGGCTGACGCGCGACTGCCTGCTGCGCTACCTGCGCGCGACCAAGTGGTCGGTGGACGAGTCGGCCAAGCGGCTGCTGTCGACGCTGGCCTGGCGCCGCGAGTACGGCCTCGACCGCTTCACGCCCGACTACATCTCGCCCGAGCAGGAGACGGGCAAGCAGATCGTCGTCGGCTTCGACCGCGACGCCCGCCCGTGCCAGTACCTCTTCCCCGCCCGCCAGAACACCGACGCCAGCCCGCGCCAGGTCCACCACCTGTTCTACATGATGGAGCGCGTCGTCGACATGATGCCGCCCGGCGTCGAGACGCTGAGCCTGCTCATCAGCTTCAAGCCGACCAAGCAGCGCCAGAACACGTCCGTGCCCGTCTCGACCGCCCGCGAGGTGCTGTACATCCTGCAGAACCACTACCCCGAGAGGCTGGGCAAGGCCCTCATCATCAACGGTGAGCCCTGCCGCCACCCACGCGAGCCACCCGGCCGCCGCTGACGTGCCCCCGCCCCCCACCAGTTCCGTGGATCGTCTCGGGCTTCTTCAAGATCATCCACCCCTTCATCGACCCCGTCACCCGCCAGAAGCTCAAGTTCAACGAGGACATGCGGCAGTACGTCCCGCCCCAGCAGCTCCTCAGCACCGAGTGGGGCGGCGACCTCGACTTCGACTACGACCACGACACCTACTGGTCCGCCCTGCACGACATGTGCCGCAAGAGGAGGGACGAGAGGACGGCCCGCTGGGTCGCCGCCGGCAAGCTGATCGGCGAGTCGGAGGACTATCTCGCCGGCGGCACCGACGTCAGCGCGTCGGGCTTCCGCTACACCCAACCCGCCGCCACCGCCCCTGTCGCCGCCGCCAACGACGGCCCGGGGCCACCGGACGGCGCCGCGGCTCAGCCGGCGACGGACGTGGACGTGGTGGAGGAGAAGCTGGCCGCCGCTCGGATCGACGGTCCAGAGACGAGCGGGACGACCGACGCCAAAAGGGCCGCCGCGGCCGCAGACGCAGCCTGATGATAGTAGCAGTGGCGGACGGGAGCGGGATGAGAGGGGGGAAGGGGTTCGGCTTCCCGAGAGGCTCCGGATAGGGCAACCTCCATGAGGAGGAGGAGGCTGACACGAGGGCATGCAGCTCATAGATACGGGATTAGGTACGGCAACCATGATAGAACGGGCCCGAGGCCAGCCACTGATACCGCGTTGGATGGTCAAGGATGCGTCCCTTGGCTTGTTCGTCCGGCCAGGATTTGATCGCCCCGTGACAACAAACCGACTCCCAACAAGCAGGCCTCATTGGGAAGTCTCCGGATATCTTTCCCTGTTTTTTCCGCCAAGTGTGTTTGCCATTGCTCCTCACAACCGCGTACGATATGCACCCAGGCATCGATCAGCCACGTCAACTCCTGTCTCCCGGGTTGGATCCGTGATCCGTTTGCCCGCCGTCCGAGTCCATGTAAGACGTCGGGAAGGAAAACGAAACAAGCTCCGGCCCACGTCGCGCGAGCAAATGCGGAAAGCAAGGCGCAGCGAGGCAGAACGAAGAGGCAGAGGGACACGAGGAGAAGACAGAAAGGGCAAAAGAGGGGGTTGCAGGCAACGAGCGCCACCATCTGACACTCGTCCTGCACGCCATCCATTCATTGCCTGCCCCTCTGTTTTGCCTCCTCTCTCCCATGACCCATTGAACGGTTGTTCCTTTGGTGAGAATTGCGACTAAAATCTCACAGGGGAGATATCGACGAAGAACGAAAGTGAAGAGACAAAAACGACCTTGACAAAAAAAAAAAAAAAAAAGCGGGGACAGACGAAGACCGAAGAGCAAAGACGATTCCAGGAAAGCCTGGGCTGAGCAGAGGACAACAGCTCCAGGACACATGGAAGCGGAAAAAATCTGCCTTGTCGGGTCGGGCCCGAAGGCCGGCAGATTCTGAGGCGGTCGAGGGCTGCACGGCGGTCGAAGGAACGGCAGGCCAGCGCTCGGCCAGTTCCCAGAAGAGATTTTCATGTGCTCATCCGAGGCGGGCGAATCAAGGCGATAGGGGGAGGGGGGTTGCGGCTCGGGCCACCCCGACGGATGGAGCGAAGCATGACTGACTGATCAGGGAAGACTCGGTCATCGGGACAAACAGGCCACCCGCGGCGGCTTCAAGCCCGCCCTCTCGGTTGGTGAGGCCAACTGAGGCAAGGCGCATGAATCATCTGCATCTGGCGGGGCCGTCGACAGGCAGCCAGCGAAGACCAGGCAGGGCGGCATCGCGTCTGCCGGGACGGGCTGCGGGCTGGTTGGCCCGGCCAGGATGCATCGATACCTTACCTGGCCTGTCAGTGGCCGCCGTGCCTCGACGGCCTCATTCGTGCGAGTCCAAGCTCTCTTCCCTCTCTTCTCTGTCCCGACCTTTGGGCCCGGACGGGAGGCCGTGCCACTGCTTCTCCCCCCCCTTCCCCCTTTTCCGCCAGGCGCTCGCTAAAAAAGCACGGCCCAGAGAGGAGCGGCGGCCGGCTGTTGGTTTCGATGGGCGAGGGGGGAAGAACGCGGGCAGAAGATGCCGTGAACAGCCGTGGAGATGGTGTCGCCCGTCTGCGGTGTACGGCATCGCTGCTGTTGCCTGTGGCACCGCGCACGACGCGGAGGGGCGGGAGATCTCCTATGCCTCCTCTCTGCCGCTAGCCCAGGGGGGGAGGGGGGAAGATACTTAACCGGTGGCATCCCCCTCGAAAACCGAGGAGAACGGACAAGTTGACGACGACGAGGGAGACACGAGACGTGGATACGGCCGACGATAGCTTCATCGACTGAGACCGCTCGAGTCCGCCGCCGCCGCCGCCGCCGCCGCCCAGCCGGAGAGGCGAAGAGACGAAGACGGAGAAACGAAGAGACGAAGACGGAGAGACGAAGACGAAGCAGCAGAACGAGGGAAACTAAAAGAGACAAAGGGAGACGATGAGCAGCAGCATGTGGGCGGCAATGGGCCTCCAACCGGTGGCGCTGCAGGCCAACAACGGCTCTGCCGGCCTCAACGGCTCGTCGTCGTCATCGTCATCGTCGTCATCGTCGTCGTCGTCGTCGTCGGCCTTCCCACCAGGCATGGTGGATAGCTTCCTGCTTGGCGCGGGCCAGGCCTCGCCGCTCATGCAGCTCGTCCTCTTCCTCTACCGCCAGCTCGGCCTGCAGCTCGGCCTCGACCCGTCGCTGCTGCTGACCGGGCTCGGCCTCGTCTGGGGTCTGTTCCGGATGGGCGCCCAGGTGTACGAGCTCGTGCGCGGCCTCTTCGACCGCTTCTTCCGCTGCACCATGTACGTGTCGGAGCACGACATCATCTACGACCACCTGATGAAGTGGCTGTCGCTGCAGGACGCCACCAGCAACAGCCGCGCCCTCATGGCCGAGAGCGTCTACCGCAGCGCCTGGGACGAGGAGGACGACCTCGGCGGCGCCGTCTCGTGGACCAGCATCGACGACGGCGACGGCGAGTGCCACTATCTCAACTTTTCCAGCCTCGCCATGCGCACGGTTCGCCCCCCCTCCCCCCTTTCCATCTCCTTGCCTTGAGTCGGGAAGAGAGGACGGCACGGCTAACGAGTTGCTTGCTTGCTTGCCAGAAGCCGAGATACGTCCCGGCCAGGGGCAGCACCAGCTTCTGGCACCGCGGGACCTACATCTACGTCACGCGCAGGAGGGAGACGCTCACCGGCAGCTACGGTCTCCAGTCCAAGTACGAGGAGCTCTTCATCTCGTGCCACGGCCGCTCCATGGGTAGGTGAAGCACGATACCCCCCAAAAAGGCACCTGGGTGGCGAGGAAGAAGAGCTCTCTTCTCCGATCCGGGTGCTCCGTCTTCAACTCGCTGACATTCGGGATGACCTGTGGCAGAACCAATCAAGCAGCTCCTTTTCGAGGCCAAGGCCCTGTACAACGAGGACACGTCGCGCAAGACGACCATCTACCGCCCGCGGTCCAAACAGCAGCGCCAGGACGGCAGCACGCTGTGGCAGCAGGTGGCGCGGCGGCCGATCCGACCGATGCCGACCGTCGTGCTCGACTCCAAGGAGAAGCGCCGGGTGCTGGCCGACCTCAACGAGTACCTGGACCCGGCCACGGCCGGCTGGTACGCCCGCCGCGGCATCCCGCTGCGCCGCGGCTACCTGCTGCACGGCCCGCCCGGCACGGGCAAGACGAGCTTCTCCTTCGCGCTCGCCGGCATCTTCGGCATCGACATCTACGTCATCAGCCTGCAGGACGCCAGCATCACCGAGGAGGACCTGGCCTCGCTCTTCACCAAGCTTCCGCGCCGCTGCATCGTACTCCTCGAGGACATCGACTCGGCCGGCCTGCGGCGCGACAAGCACGACGCGGACAAGGCCAAGGATGGCGACAACGGCAAGGCGGGCCGGAAGCGCAGCTCGCGGAACAAGGCGGCGACCAAGGTCAACGGCAACAAGGCATCGCCGAAGCCGGATGACGATGACGACGACGGCAGCAGCAGCAGCAGTGACTCCGACTCCGACTCCGACTCCGAGCAGGCGTGCCCCCCGTCCCCCGCCCCCAAGGACAAGGCAAAGCCGGGCAGCAAGGCCAACGGCAAGAAGAAGAACGGCGGCAAGGGCATCACGCTGTCCGGCCTGCTCAACGCCATCGACGGCGTGGCCTCGCAGGAGGGCCGCACGCTGATCGCGACGACCAACAAGCTCGAGACGCTGGACGAGGCCCTCATCCGGCCGGGCCGCATGGACATGCACGTCCGCTTCGCCAACGCCTCCCGGCTGCAGGCGACCGAGCTCTTCCTGCGCATGTACGGGCTCGACCCGGCGGCGGGCGGCGCCGACGGCGGCGGCGGCGGCCAGCTCTCGCCGCGCAAGACGCGGCCCGGCAGCGACGAGGCCGAGGCCGAGGACGCGGCGAGGAGGAAGATGCACAAGAGGCAGCAGCAGCAGCAGCAGGACAGGCGGCGCGAGGTCGACTTCGGCCAGCTCGACGTGGCCTCGGCCGGGGAGCTGAAGCGGTGCGCGCGCGCGTTCGGCGACCGCATCCCGGACGGCGTCTTCTCGCCCGCCGAGCTGCAGGGCTTCCTGCTCAAGCGCAAGAAGGGCCCGTGCCGGGCGGCTGACGAGGTGAGCGCTTGGGCTGAGGCGCTGCTGCGGCAGAAGGAGGCCAACTCCAAGGCCGTGACGGTGCAGTGAGGAGGAGAGGTCACTCAACCTGGTTTCATCTTCTCACACACACACTCCCTCTCTCTCTTCCTAACTATCACGTCCTTCTCTCTTCTTCACACACACTCTCTCCCATATTTCCATAGCTCTTCTTTGTTATTCGTTACTTGTCGGGCAGAGGACGTACGTCGCTGCTTGGGATGGGCGCTCTCGACAGCGCGCTCTTTCTTTCTCTCTCTCTCTCAAGCTCTCTCCTTTATACTTGGTTACTTGACCGGGCAGAGGATACATATCGTTGCTTGAAATAGGCGCACTCGAAATAGAATATTGGCATCTGAGATGGGCGAGCGAGCATGATGGACTCTAGCAGGCAGCGCTGTCTTGATGGGCCCCCCCTCGATTGGCCGTCGAGATACGTACCCTCCAAGAATATCCTGGCTACCCTGTACCAAAAGCGGACAGGGCGTTGCTTAGCCACGACGGCTTGCCCATCCGAGGCCATCCCCGTCGTTCAACACCAACCCGACCATCACCGCCGCCGCCGCGCCTCTCCCGCACCCAGCAGCCCGCGAGCGACGAAAGCCGGAGAAGGGAGAAGACGAGCCGGGGGCCGGACGCTCTCGGACGCAGTCACCGCGGCGGGGGACTCCGTCCTACCCAAAGGGCGCCGGATGGCGAGCGGCGCGGGCGCGGGCGCGCCCGGCGGCAAGGAGGCGGCGGGCCTGCGCGTGCCGAGCAGCGGCAAGACCATCTACCACCGGCCGCTGAACCGGTCCAAGACGGCGGAGCTGAGCCAGGCCAGCTTCGCGTACCTGTTTGGCGAGATGGTGACGTATGCTCAGCGGCGCGTCAAGGGCATACAGGAGCTGGAGCAGCGGTGCGTCTCTCTCTCTCTCTCTCTCTCTCTCTCCTGTACCTCTTCTTCCAATACACTTCCTCTTCCACTGTACTGCCTCTTCCGCTGTACTCCATCGTCCATACACTCTCCTTGCGACTCGATTCCTCTGCCTGCAAAACAATACGGCGGACGCGGTAAAAAAAAAAAAAAAAGGCTAACGACGGGACACAAATGCAGGCTCAACCTCCAAGGCTACCCCATCGGCATGAAGCTGCTCGACCTGCTGCTGTACCGCGAGCCGGCGCGGGCGCAGGTGCGGCCGCTGACCATCATCGCGCTGCTGCACTTCATCAAGCAGAACGTCTGGCTGCACCTGTTCGGCCGGCAGGCGGACCGGCTGGAGAAGAGCAACAACCCGGACACGCCGGACGAGTACATGATCATCGACAACGAGCCGCTCGTGAACCAGTACATCAGCGTGCCGCGCGAGATGAGCCAGCTCAACTGCGCCGCCTTCGTCGCCGGCGTCGTCGAGGGCGTCTGCGACGGCGCCGACTTCCCGGCCCGCGTCACGGCCCACACCGTCGGCGAGGGCGACATGTGGCCCGGCAAGACCGTCTTCCTCGTCAAGTTCCGTCCCGAGGTGCTCGAGAGGGAGGGCTTCCTGGCCAAGAGCTGAGCTGAGGGAGAGACACAGAGAGAGATGGAGAGGGAGAACAGACAGGAAGAGAGAGAACACATACACACACAGAGAGAGAGAGGGAAAACAGACAGGAAGAGAGAGAACACACACACACACACACACAGAGAGAGGGAGAGAGGGAAAAGATGTTGGACCTGTGCGGGGGGGGAAATACCACTGGTGCAGGGGCTGGGACATGCATCATACGATCACGGGACGTGGAGATATGGCGTTCGAGGCGTTCGCGACATCTGCAGGGCAATGGCGGCACCGAGCTTCTGTCCCGATGGCCGTCGGGAGAGTACCGACCGACGCGTGGAAGAGGGGACTCTCCTGGTGCGAGACGGGAGCCGTGGTGTGCCGACTCTTGAGGTGGAAAGGGGCGTGGCGGACTTGACGCCTTACACGTCGATACCTATCAATGCTGATCTGCCTTTTACTCTACGGAGAACGCATCGCAGTTACACCAGGCGCCCTCTCCGCCTTGGGACACCAAACTCCGAGAAAAAAGAAGGCTCAGTGGATGGCAAGGGCGCGGGATGTGTGAAAAGGGGACAAAGGATTCAACAGCCAAAAACAAGTGGTCATCATCGCGGCATTGGACGGTGCGCCTTGCTGCTACCGGCCGCCGCCGGCGCCGCGGCCTGGCCGCCGGAGCCGGGGCCGGGCCCCTTCTTCATGAGGTCGGCGAGGCCGAGGTCCTTCCAGGCGGGCTCGCGGACCTTCTGGGTGGCGCGCTGGATGCCGAAGGCGGCGTGCTGGTCCGGCACCACGTCGTCCTCGTCCTCGGGGTTGATGGGCTGGTGCTGGGGCGGGACGTAGATGTCGTCGGGCGGCAGCTTGTCCTTGCAGAAGTCGTCGAACAGGTCGGCGTCGGCGGCGCGGTGCATGTGGATGTAGGTGAAGCACGAGTCTTTGTTCTGCGCGCGTGAGGGCGAGGGTGAGAGCGAGCGAGAGAGGACGAGAGAGAGATGGAGAGAGATGGGGGACGAGATAGAGACAGAGAGAGATGGAGGACGAGAGATAGGGAGAGATGGAGGACGAGATAGAGACAGAGAGATAGGACGAGATAGAGACCAAGAGAGATGATGGGTGGACGTCTGGACGTACCATGGCGCGAGCGCAGGCCGGCGGCCGACAAGGTTCCTGATCCGGACGCGGTGGAGGTTTGCGGCAGAAAGCCCTCTTCGTGATGGCTCGGTGGCTTGTCGGCGCACGGCGTGCGCAGGAGGAGCGGCGGCAAGAAGAGCGCTTTGTTTTGGTCGGCCGCGAGGCTGATGATGTGCAGAGTGCATACAAACGGTACATACAGGCTAAGCAGCACTACTACTAGTACCTGTAGCCGGGGGCCTCATGCCCCCTTTTCAGTAAAGGGCGCAGCCACGTGACCTGCGATGCGGCATCCAGCCAACAACAGGCAGCACAATCCTCCTCCTCAGCCTCAATCTCATCTGCATGGTGGCGCGTCGGAAATAAAAAAAAATACAAAAAAAAAACCCTCTCCCGGAGATGGCCGAGGAGCATTGACGCCCGAAAGAGCCCGCGCAATGGCGTCGTCGCCTCCTCACTGAACGTCGCTCCATACGAAATCGCCCCGGCCCCTGAGCCCGTCGTCGCGCGGCATATCGATCGGATGGATCGCAAGCAATCGAGCCCCATGGCCCCGGCCTTCATGGTCTCGGCGCCGGGCAAGGTCATCGTCTTCGGAGAGCACTCCGTCGTCCACGGCAAGGCAAGCAAGCAAGCAGAAGAACAAGAGGAGAAGACCTCGTCGGCCGGTGCCGTGCGCGCGCTCGCGCCACCCTTGCTGACCGCGATGCCCTCTTTTGGTCCGAGGCGCTCCAGGCCGCCATCGCCGCCGCCATCTCGCTGCGCTCGTACCTGCACGTCACGACGCTGTCCAAGTCGAAGCGGACGGTGACGCTGCGCTTCCCCGACATCGACCTCGTCCACACCTGGAACATCGACGACCTGCCGTGGGAGGCCTTCCAGCGGCCGGCCAAGAAGAAGTCGTACTACGCCCTCGTGACCGAGCTCGACCCGGACCTCGTCGACGCCCTGCAGCCGCACGTGTCGCTCGTGTCGCCCGAGCTGGCCGAGGAGACGCGCAAGGTCCACCGCAACTCCGTCTCGGCCTTCCTCTACCTCTTCCTCTCGCTCGCCTCGCCCGCCTTCCCCGGCTGCCTCTACACGCTGCGCTCGACCATCCCGATCAGCGCCGGCCTGGGCAGCAGCGCCTCCATCTCCGTCTGCCTGGCCGCCGCCCTGCTGATCCAGCTGCGCGCCCTGTCCGGCCCGCACCCGGACCAGCCGCCCGACGAGGCCCGCCTGCAGGTCGAGCGCATCAACCGCTGGGCCTTCGTGGCCGAGATGTGCATCCACATGAACCCGTCGGGCGTCGACAACACCGTCGCCACCCAGGGCAAGGCCGTCGTCTTCCAGCGCGCCGACTACGCCCGCCCGCCCGACGTCCGCCCGCTCTGGGACTTCCCCGAGCTGCCGCTGCTGCTCGTCGACACCCGCCAGGCCAAGTCGACGGCCCACGAGGTGGCCAAGGTCGCCCGCCTCCGCGACACCCACCCGGCCCTCGTCGCCGCCATCCTCGACGCCATGCACCGCCTGACGGGCGCCGCCGCCGACCTCATCACCGACGACGCCTTCGACGAGACGCGCGACGACTGCCTGCGCAGCCTCGGCGAGCTCATGGCCATCAACCACGGCCTGCTCGTCTCCCTCGGCGTCTCCCACCCGCGCCTCGAGAGGATCCGCGAGCTGGTCGACCACGAGGGCCTCGGCTGGACCAAGCTGACCGGCGCCGGCGGCGGCGGCTGCTCCATCACCCTGACCCGCCCCGGCGCCCCCGCCGACAAGGTCCGCCGCCTGCACCAGCGCCTGCGCGACGAGAACTTCCGCCAGTTCGAGACGACGCTCGGCGGCGACGGCGTCGGCGTCCTGTGGCCCGCCGTCCTCAAGAACGGCACCGACGAGGACGACGAGGGCGGCATGGAGATCGACCTCGACAAGTTCCTCAACGCAGAGGGCACCGACGGCGTCGAGAGGCTCGTCGGCGTCCACGGCGACAGCGGCGAGAGGGAGGGATGGAAGTTTTGGCGCGTCGAGAGCTCCTAGCCGAGCCGCTCGTTCTGCAAGAGGCGGAGGGGGAAGGGACGGCGAGGCCATCACGGACCGCACGGGGGAAGGACGCCTTCGGCAATGATGCGTCCAGACGAGCTCGTCGTTTGCCGCTGATCAGTCTTTTATATATTGTTTCCTGTCCGGCATCTGCCACCTTTATCCGCTTGCCGCAATTTTGGACGGCCTCTCTTTTTTTTTTTCTTTCACTCTCTTTTGCTTCTTCGTGTCCCTATTGTCCTGAGGGGGAGTGTCTGTCTGTGTCTGAGTTGAGGTTGCTGACACCTACCCGGACGGTTACCGGCCACGAGAGAGCAATTCCGGGCTGGTGCTTGGCTGCGGCTGCTTCGTCACCTCGCTTCTGGAGACGTTGCGACTTCTTTCCCCTACCGGCACTGAAGAGCATGACGTCGGCTGTCGATCGGCTCCTCTTGCCTGCTCGGGAGACGGCGCTCTTGTCCGTCTTGTCGCGTTGCCGTGGTGGCCGCTCCCCTCCTCCCTTTCGCCGTTCCTATCAGACACTGGATATTCGACGACGTCTTGTTTGAATTGAAATACCCCAGAAGAGGCCTGTTCGTCCGACGCCTCGACTGGGAGAGCGCAGCATTATCGCCTCGATAGATGTACAACCCGCGTCCGGAAGAGACGGCCTGGCGGCCTGGACATCACAGCATCGTTCGCCACGGTAACTGTAGCTCCCGCAATGCAGCGCGGACCAGGGAGGCCACGGGGGAGGCCACGGGGGAGGCCGCGGGGGAGGCCGCGGGGGAGACCGCCGGGGCGTGGGACCTCTCAGCAGCGCGGCTCGAGCTCGACGGCCGGCCTGCCGGGACCGACGCAGCCGACCCCCCGCGGCGAGGAGCGGGGAATCGGCTCCGATGCCCAAGAGGAGGCCTCGCACGCCGTCGCCGAGACGGCCGGCTCTGGGTCGACTCCTGCCGGCTACGCGCAAGGGACCGCCCCGCCTGCTTGGAATCCGAACCCGGGCGAGACCATGGAGTAGTATCCTGGCGGAGACGGAGGAGTCCGGCCCGGGGTCGACAACCGGCTCTTCCGCGGCGCCGCGGATTCGGGGAACCCTGCTGTGCCGGAGGGGGAGAGAGAGGCGCCGGCCGAGGGCAAGGGGAAGCTCCCTGCTACCGTGCCGGAAGAGCAGGCTGCCGCTGACCTCGACGGGGGAGGGAATCCACCCGGAGCGAGAAAGGTCCATTTTGCCGGTCCCGCAACGCAAGAGGCTGCCGCTGGCGCCGAGACGACGGGGGATCCTCCCAGAGGCATCCTGAAGCAGGGCCCTGCCGGCCCGAGAGCGGAGGAAGCTGTCGCCGGTCGTGCGGGAGAGGCGAACGACGACGGACCTTGGGCGCCGGAAGGCGACCCCGGGGGGGAGAACAACTACCGCACGGCCACGGGCTGCGCCATGTGCGGATGCAAGTTCGAAGAGATGGAGCCCGGGCGGCCCATGTTCGTGCCGCCGTGCGGGCACGTCGCGTGCCTGGACTGCTTCCGGGCCTCGCACTTGATAGCGCTGCGGTGCCCGCGGTGCCCCAACTTCGTGTGGCGGCCTGACGTCGGCCCCGAGTCGGTGACGGTGAGCTGCTTCCACCAGGTGAGGCACGTCAGGACGCGGCTGGGCAACGACCGGAGGATGCCAGACCCGGGGCTGGGGGGCGGCAAATTCTTCTGCCGCGGCAACGAGTATTTCGGGCTCAAGTGCGGGCGGTGCCGGGCCCGGGAGCTGATGGTGCAGATCACGCGCGACGTGCGCCAGTCGGGGCTGCCGAGCTCGCGCCACGCCTTCGCCTGCCTGGGCGCCGAGCGCACCGCCATCCACGGCTGGGACGTCGACGACCCGCGCCTCGGCGGCCTCCACCGCCTGCTGCCGGAGCTGG